>CM060187.1:28596621-28807702 GCA_030549335.1 Pontederia crassipes
TGTGTCACTATATCGCCACACGATGGTTTCTCTAATTCCATCCTTTGTGTCACTATATCGACACATGGTGTTGAACCTGCTCCTCGTGTCACTGTATAGACACAAAGCAAACCGGACCCCAACTGGTCTGCTCAGAGTTGGCCAATTCTCTGAGGTGAAAACACTTTGCCTTATGCGGATTTTTACATGTAATGCACATGATGCATGTATGCAGTTTTCAAATAGAAGTTTAGAATTAGAAACTATCATATAAACTTTCCTTTTCAAAAATCAAATATTCACTTCAATTTCACAAGCTTAACTTCAACGGATTTTCAAAATTCATAATAAAATATCACAAGTCATATGATGACACACATTTGAAGCATACAAATATATGAATATGCATGAAGGAAACTATCACAAAAATTCATTCCACATCAGGTGGAATAATGTCTTCACCCCGAAGAGTTTAGCAATTCATATCAATTGAGATAAGTTCCCTCACCTTTGATTCCTTAAGTCTCAACTAACTTCCATCCAAATATGTTCAAAGGGGATAAATACTTATTAAATCCATTTAAACTTTATTTAAGAACATAATCTTATCATTTAAGACATTTATAACTTCTAGATATCATTTATCTTTTAATTCATTAATCACTTCATAATAATCCTTTCTAACGACATCTTGGTACCTAGAGTTATAATTTATAATTTTCTTGCCTAAGTTCATAATTAATGAACTATAACTATCAAATAAATTAATTTTTATAAATCGATCATCACTATAGATTTTCAGCATTTTTACCGATAGGAGAAGATAAATCGCCAACTAATAGCACCTACTCAAAGCTTATCAGACAACCACCTATCATGTCCAATTAAGCATATAATAATTCGGATTAGACCCTATAATCGATTCTAATCAATTATGTAATTAAATTATATAAATAGTTTCAGTCACCAATCATATCCTTACCGCAATAAACGAGACCCTCCTGCTCTCTAAATCGAAATCATACCCACCGAACGTCACCTTCTTCATTAGTAGCATAATAAAATTAATTAAAAATCAGTTTCATATATAAAATCAAATTTATTGTGCATTTTTATTCATTTACCAATACACATTGAGGACAAGTCGTCAAAAATATCGCCCGACAATCGGAATCCGAAACTAAAAATAAAAGATTATCAACTAATTATTATACAGACAGCAACCTGATTTCTTCTTTCCTCATATGTGCATCTACCAGAACGTTGAGATGAGCTCGACCGGAGTTCCCCGTCTGTTCGCCGGAAAAGTTCACCGGAAAGCTAATTTCGGCCTCCTATGTGATTTGTAACAAAAACATGGTTAAAACCCCTCCAAATGATCCTAATCTGCCTGAGAATAATGTACAACTCACCAGGAGAAGAATCGGTGCGAATCGGAACCAGAATCATCGCCAGCGGAATTTTCAGCCTCCTTACGTTTTTCCCTCGCTGCGTCGCGCACAGTGGACCGATCATCTCTACCATATATCAAAATGTTCATCTCCTCGCGCTCTTTCCAACAGTACCTCACACACGAAAAATGGTGGCCGGACGAAGGAGAAACGATGGCCAAAAGGGGCGGCGACCGAAGACGCGCTACAGTGCGCGCGGTGGCACTGTAGCATGTCGGGGATTGGGGGAAGAAGACGACACACTTTTTTATATAGCTGTCCCATCCTGCACAATGACCAAAATGCCCTCCTCTTTTAAACTTAATTACACCTTTTTTTAAACCAGGACGTTACAACGGTCGTTCGGATCCGACCACGGGCGTTCGGATCCGGCCCCCAACGGTCGGATCCTGCCATGGGCGGCCGGATTTGGCCCCAGCCGGATCTGGCCGCGGCCCGATTTGGCCGCTAATTTTTTTATTTTTAAAAAATTTTTTGCGACGGTTGCGACCGCCGAAAGATCGACGGTTGCGACGACCATCGAAAGTTTCGACAGTTGCGACCGTCGAAAACTTTCGACGGTTGGAACCGCCGAACTTTTCCGGCGGTTGCAACCGTCGGAACTTTCGACGGAACTGCCAAAATTTTTCGGCGGTTGCAACTGTCGGAAACTTTTTGATGGTTGGAACCGCCGAGACTTTTCCAACAGTTAGAACCGTCGGCCGGGATTTTTGGAGCGGTTAGAACCGTCGATATTTCCGACGAATTTTTTTCGACCGTCGCAAATCGATTTGCGACGAGCGTTTTTCCGACGGATCGCTTCTGTCTAAAAAACCGTCGATAATTGTAGGACCGTCGGTAATCAGGATTTTTCTTATGGTGCAATTTGCTTTGTAATGTTCTAAAAATTCGTCCTATGACACTGTCAAGAGCACCATCAATGCACTATCTATGCTCTTATGTCTTCACATACAATTGCATAATAACAGGAGAAAACTAAACAATTTTTATGAATCTAATTTAAAAATAGTAGTAAAAGAAATAATATCACATCACAATAACCAACAATTGAATGTTTACATATTAATTCGTAACACTGATAATAAATAGTGACGATTCTTATAATACCCCTGATTTTCATTAAGGGTAATTTGGACTTTTATCCAAACACTCATTATTTTCCCCTATATAAGGCCTCTTTTCTCTCTCTTTCTCTCTTGAATCCAAACCTTGACGGCTAGGGCTTGAGGAAGAAGAAAGAAGAGATCAGGGAGAAGGAAAAAGAGGAAGAAGAAAAGGAAGAAAGAGGAGAAAGATTTAGGATCAATGTATGTAAAGGGGATCCAACCCCCCTCTCTCCTCTCAAAGTTTTATTGATTGGATTGAGAGTAATATGGCACCCTGCTCCTATTAGGGATTTCTTTGAGAAATTTATGAGTTTTATCAGATCTGAGATCATTTTTTATGGATTCATGATTAGATCTAGATGTTAGGATTTGCACGATTTAAGTTGCATAATCTGCCTAAATTCATGACTGTACTTGCAACAATTATTCGGATAGGTTTTTCTTATCCAAAAATTGCAAATAATATATGGATAGAAAGCTCTCGAAATATAGTTTCCACAGAAATTGGTTTTGTATCATTTGAAGATATGTACGAATAGTTATAATCAAAAAACCAAACTGGTGTTGTACTGTCTCGAGAATTTGCGACTGTCTTATAAAAATTTTTCGGATAGGTTTTTCTTATCCAAAAATTATAAATGATATGGATGGAAAGCCCTTGAAGTCTAGTTTTCACATAAAGTGGTTTCATATGATTTGGAGTTGTATACAAATAATTACGATAAAAAATCGGACTAATATCATTTTGTCTTGGGTAACAACGAGATCAAATTGTAAAACATATAATAAATTGGAAATACTACAGTAGGTTTCGAAATTTATTCCCAAGTTAAATGTTCGTGTTATCTTTCTATAAAAATTTGAATCATTTGAAAAGAATAAGTATAGGTTAAGTTATAAATATTTTAGTGACTGCTGCCAGAATACTTTGCAGAGAATAAATTCTATTAGTCGTATGAATTTTTAAGAAAAAGTCTCAACTCTTGTTATTGAATGAAAATTACATATCTTGATGTGTTTTATAATGCATAGATGCTAAGAGATCATATCTGAAATATTCATGATGTTTTAAACTATGTTTATTGGAGTTGAAATCTCAAAAATCGTGGCTTTCGGGTGGAAGATCGGACCCCAGGACATTGGTACGGCCATGCCAGTCCCGGAACGATCTTGATAGACCGAAAAACTGATTTATGTTATTTTAAAGATATTTATTAATATGTATTACTGATTGATGATTGTATATGAACCTAGATACACGAATTGCATGGACAGACGTAACTAGGTTAAAATATGAAGATCGAGCGACATAAATGATTGTTGTTTGAAAAGCATAATGAACCCAGTTGTGGATGATGTTATATGTCGCCCCTCTATGGCCCTTTATCGGATAATTGTCCGGAATGATCGTTACACACATCGGCAACGGTGTGTGCATTCCGATGTCGCCCTCGGGCGAGAGTCCGGAATACACACGTCGGCAACGGTGTGTGCATTCCGATGTCGCCCTCGGGCGAGAGTCCAGAATACACACGTCGGCAACGGTGTGTGCATTCCGATGTCGCCCTCGGGCGAGAGTCCGGAATACACACATTGGCAACGATGTGTGCATTCCGATGTCGCCCTCGGACGAGAGTCTAGAATGATCGTTACATGTATCGGCAACGGTGTGTGCATTCTGAGGTCACCTTCGGGTGATAGGGAGCATTGTCTCCTAGGCCTAGATAGCCTAATTGAGAGGGCAACGACATAACTCCCAACTATCGGAAGATATAACATTAATAGGAAAGGGCCAATGATCGATCGAATGGAATGAAGTCCCACGAAAGTGGAAGTCCAAAGGGTTATAAAACAACCCTGAGGAAAGTTATGGAATGATGTCCCACGAATGTGGAAGTCCAATGGGTTATAAAGCAACCCTGAGAAGAGTTATGAAGGCAATGGTTATGGTAAGTGCATCCCACTTATATGCCTATGAATTGAATGAATGATTGATATGAATGTCCATACTTTATGTATGATGATGTGATTACATGTCTTCCATGCAATTACTTATGTGCATGATGATAGAATGATGTTGATGTTTGATATGTAGATCATATGTTAAGACATGGCATGCATATTGTTTAATTCCTTTATATGAAGATGATGATGCATATCATGTAGTATCCTGTATAGGATTATACTATCGCATGCATGACCTTTACATACTCTAATCGGGGAAATCCCTGCATCCTGGATCCGTGCAGGTGCATAAAGTTATGGACAATGGTGGCTCAGCTCATGGCGAATAAGATTGCACAATGGTCTAGGATGTTAATAGTCAATTGTGTTAGAGTCTTTTAACTACGTTTTAAAGAGATATTTTGGACTATGGTTTTAAGATCTTTTATTGGTTATTGATAACGGTTTAAATTCTATAACATTACTTTTGATGTTTTATCGAAGTCTTCCGCTATGTTTTCAATGAAATTATTTTATCTTATTTAATAGATTTATGCTTCCGCTGAGTTTATAGAAAATCATAACAAAAATTTATTATGATTATGTGATGGCGAACGGGCTAACACAGTCGAATGATCCAATTGTTCTCGACAATTTGGGGGTGAAATTCGGGGTGTTACAAATCTAAACTATCATAAAAGATTCAAGTAATACAAGTTTACTTTATTGATTACCTAGTCATGCGTAGCCATTTGTCACGAACAGCGTCATCTCAACAAATTTGAGGGCATAGACGAATTTTATTATGAGGAGTTTTCATATACAAAAATGTTAAGTATTTCTATTTTTTTATGATTTAGTAGTTAAATTTGAGCAATAAAATTCTAGTTAAACCTAGTAATGCCGAGATGAAGATTTCACATACCAAAAAAAGAGAGTCACGACCGTTACATGAGGTTTCACGGATGCCATCAACTTTCACACCCTCGTAGAAGATTGATTTGCAGAGCTATGACTTTGTAGTCATGGCCGTTACACAAGACTTTCATGAATCGTTTATGAATTTTATGGACATAATTCGACATTGACAGATCATTAACAGTTCCACGAACAATGACATTCTTGTAATTGTATCACAGACTTTACACGTTTTATGGGTCTTGCAATGATTCAGATTATTGGTCGCGACAAACACATAAAGTTTGCAAGTTGAGAAAGAACTTTTCACGAATCGTTACTTTACCATCACAGTCGTGAAAATTATAAGTCGTGCACACCAGAAGAAAAATGCCCAATTCATGGACCATGAAATCATCTACCCATGACAACAGCATAATCCTAGTTTTTATTCTGGTTGCTCCATGGCGAAGCCTTCCGGGGGCGTGATTTGTACCGATTTTGAGAGGAAAATATATTTTTGAAAGAATTACTAATGCACAAACACTCTAACATTTACCATATGTTCTAGTGACAAATTGAAAAATAAATTATGATAAAAAATTCAGAGTTTGACAAGATTAAAATTTTAGAATTAAGTATACTCTGAATTTATATTATTTGCATGAAAAATATTTTTGTTTATTCTCTGATTACATGAAAATATAAATAGGGATGTCTGTCAGAGATAAATCATGCTAGGTTTTACAACTAAAACTTTTAGGTCAAGAACAAAGAGCAACTTATGACGGAAGAGGATTTTACATAGTACACTCGAATGAGGATTGCATAGCAATTCAGCACATCATTTTTAAGTACTTCTTGTTCTCCCTTATCTTGGAATGATGTTTTAGACTTTAATGATCAATTTATTGCATCTCTGTAATCTAGATAATTAATTTATGTTTATATTTTACTTAGATTGTAAAAGTTCTATTGCAAAGAAATTTTTTTGAATATTAAGTTGTTTAGTCTTTATGAACATGAGTATTATGCTTAGTTCTTTTATTCATATTTGAATGAAATTTGAGTTGGTCATTAATTAGGTAATGTGATCAATTCTTAATTCATAATTTTTTATAAGAACTGACTATTAGCTTTTATGTTGAAATAATGCATGTTATAATATATTAGAACCGGATGGAATATTAGATTATGTGGTCTGCTTGATTGACCCGATAAGGGTGTACTATAAGAGATCTGTCAAATATCATTCAATTAGCACACAAAAATCGTGACACTACAACGACATTGTTGGCTCGACAAGAAAGCGACGCCAACTGTGACGTATTCGTGAAGCTATCGAGTCACTATTATTATGCGCAAGGAAAGGCAAAAGCACAATAAATTCTAGCGACACATTGGCATCACAAAAACAACGATGTTAAATAGCAATCGCGCCTTTTGCCGATGCCATTGAGACGATATAGTGGACTTGTCTAAGGTAGTCAAGATCAAAATCTTACATAAGATTGGTCAGGGGTTATAAGATCAAAAATCATAAAATCAGATCGTGGATATATTTTTTCTAAAATTATATATATTTATTTATTTATAATTTTTTTGCTTTTAAACATTGAATTACAACTTAGTAAATCATTTTGTATCAATTCCTAAGCAAAATTATATCAAAACATATTAAAAATAAAGAAAATATATTAGATTTTATCTAAATTAAATTTTATTATAATAAATATATTTTTATTTAATATTTAAATAATTATATGCGATCGTATAGGATCAGACATAAAATCACGCGAACAAAATTAAGATCGTATTAAAATCTTATACATAAGATCCTGAATATAAAATTGAGATTGGTAAATGACAATAAGATCGTAAAATCGTAAGATCTTAAGATTTATATCGAGATCTTGACTACTTTGGCCCTATCGGCATGATACACATAGCGTGATAGTGCAGTCGACGACGTGCGGTGCTGAAGTGTTTGTGACGCTAAACTTGTGACGTCATTGATAATCTAATGTGTCGCTATTTTGTGGGTCTATTACGACCCTGTCATGGCACAAATATTTATTGAAATGAATATTCTTATATGTATATTAATTATAAGTTATAAATTAATTGAATATTAATTATAATCATATTTATAGATGTATATGAATAGAAATATAAACATATGTACATGAATACAAAGACACATGCACATATACAAATAGAAAGACATATATATACCAATACTGATTTAATTTAGTAGGTAATGTTCAAATGTATAATATATGTGATCTATCTTATACTTTAATGAATAAATTATAAATGTATTCATAGATGTATATAAATACAAATACACATAAATGCACATAAACACTATATATATAAATTGAAAGCCATGTATATATCTATATTATTGATTTAAGTGTGTAACATTAATTTCATTATTAATATGTATGTACATTTATTGATATAAATCATATATAAGCGTAACTGCAACATTCCCAAATCGCCCTTGCCACGTGACAAGATCTAACTTGAGGGTCGCCGCTGACAATGCCATACTTTGACCAAAACCTTGACTAGTCCTTTGGCCAGAATACAACAAAAGCAAAAGACTTAATATAACATCAAGAAAATAGCAATAAAAGTTAAACTCCGAATAATATTTTTTAATATAATTCAAAAGTAGTTATGACATCATTGAACATAAAAATAGAGCGGAAGTCTAATAACATGGACTCAAAATATCTAAAATAATGGAAATAACTAATGAAAATAACACTAAGATACCACGTGTGCATTGGACCATCACGAATGTAAGGGATACAATAATTCGTGAGCTTCGCAGCCTAATAGGTGGATAATAAACTAGTGGATAAACATTAATAATATATGAGCATGGGTCAAATAGACATAAGTATGGAATAATCAATTCCATGCTTAGGTCAACACTATGCTCCGGATAAGATTAATATAATAGGTCAACGCTATGTTCTGGATAAGATCAATCAATACAATGGTATGAGTGAGATCAATGTGTCATCAAAGACTAATCAATGCTCTGGATTAATGTCATCTATGCAATGTTATTAATGAGTGTTTTGGTTGCAATGAGGTGACATGTACTTCATGAAACATCACGACAAGTCATCCTTATTATAAGGGAGTGTATCCTCTTTCGTCAATGATGGAGAGAGTCGTGGATGGGGACATGGTAAAGCCAGTGCCCAACAATGCGATGAAACAACAATGCTATAAGCCCCCATCAATTCGTAATTATTTAGGTTCTCGTCTTCACCCAAATTAGAACTTCAGGTCATGCAATGCAATGAGGTACTATAAATCAGTACACCAGTGAGATTAGGCACAACCGATATCATGAATCAACATTAAAATAATAATATAAAATCATATCACATTATAGCATCTCGGCAGAACTTGGGCTTGGTTGGGTCTGACCCGGGATGGGCTCTTCAATGGTCAATTCCTCGGCCCAACCCGGGCCGAGTAAGAGTCGAACTCGGTCGACTGCTGGTATGTCCCTACTAGAACTCGGGCCGAGTTCAATGGAGCCTGGGCCGTGTTTCGGTACCTACACGCACGTCGGCGATGGCGCGAACCGGGCAGCGGGGAGTCTGGGTCGGGCTCAATGTTGTTTCTTCCTGACGGTAGTCATACCTGGGCTAGGTTCTGTGAAACTCGGACCGGGTTCTATGATTCTAGTGAAATCATGATCGCGTTCAAAATTTTCCACGTGATTTCATTGGAACTCATACATACATGGATCAATGCAGGGTAGATAGGAGAAGACATTATGGCCCTAAGTGGATCCTTAAACATGCAAATCTATTGTTAAAATCTATTCAAAAATTTATCCAATAATCCACCTACCTCTGAGGGCTTTCCCTTTGTTGTTCGGTGTCTGTTCCTTGTTCATAGTCTGCATCGACAATCCCCAAAGGTCCTCTGACTTCAACCACTGCTCAACCTTGATCCCCTACTTTTGCTAGCCGTGCCCAATGGGAAGGGTCGAGTGGAAAGTTAGGGAGAAACTAGTTAAACAACACACAAACCACCATGTATGACTAATACACAACACCTGGATTTCCTCCCGATGTTCAGTGTGTCTCCAGCGACGTCTTTGACGGTTGGCAATGTGCTCGGGCTCTAGTTGCCTATGGTTCGTGCACGAAGGAAGGGAGGCCAAGGTAGAGGTAACTAGAGGAGGTTTGTACGAGAGGAAGTTTATGTACGGTAGTATTAGAAGATAAGTTGGTTTTATCCTTTTCCCACATGGACTCCTCCTCAGATTTTCCTTTCTAACAAAATTTTGATTTTTATCTTTTAATTCTTGTAAGGCCGGGCGTTACAATAACATAGCTATTCTAATTAGTATACCAACATCTATATACATTCGTAGAAAGAAAGAATGTTAATTTCATTATAGTTTATATGTTTATAGATATAAAAACACACACACAAAGACATATATACACCTATTTCAATATATAATTTGTATATACAACATATATCATATCTTAATCTATAAATCATAGTTTTATCTCTTTAGTCATTATGAGCATGTATTTAAGAGATATAACTTATTTATTACCACAATAGAGACACAAAAGAGTCAACAATAAAAGATGTCCATTTGACTTTATATTAGCGTCACTATGGCAGTCAACAATAAAATGTGTCATTATGGCTTCATTTTAGTCTCACTATGGCGTCACTTCTTTTCAACACTAATTTATTTCTGACGCCTTCGTGTCCGAGGCTAAAAAAATTATCTTAAATCTCTACCCCCTCTTTTGTTTTAACATAAGGGTGTTTTACTTCACCATCGATCATCCCCTCTCCGCCATCACCGTCGACCCACTGCACCATCACCGTCGCCGATGTCGCATCGCCGGGTCGCGGTCTACACCACCCCAACGTGCCAGCCTACCATGCCACCATCCTCCGTCATCGGTTCATAGCTTACACCACCCCCAATGTGCTAGCCTACCCTGCCATCATCCTTTGTCTGCACAATCCCGATGCTGCCGTCCGTCATCGTCGCAGTTCCACCATCGCCTGCGACCTTGCTGCCCAACGTGTTTGCCATCGCCACTTCCATTGCTGAGCCGAGCCCTCTTCCATTGCTATTGCTGTCCTGTAGAGCCGTTGTCCTCCATCTGCCGACCCTAACGCCGCCGTCGCCCTCCTCCGGCTGTCAACATTACGCCCTCCTCTGGCCATCAACGGTAACCCCGATTAACTATATTGGCAAGCATATAGTTATGAAAGTGTTAGTAGTGCTTATCTTCTTCTATTCTGAACAGGATTCCCTCTCTCGCTCCACCAGGCAAATTAACTATGTTCATTTTGTTATTTATTTTCAGTTTGTTATTAATCTACAATTAATTATATGAAAGATAATAACACTTCAATGTAGATTATGTTTTGAGTGTGAAACTAAAGATATTTCAGTACACATACAACAAAGATAAGGCATAATACTTAACTGTATAATGACAGACAAGGCCAATATGTTGATCACTTTCTAAGTCAGTTGCCTGGTACTACATCTGCTAATCGACACAACAAGGGATGTGACGTCGATGCCACTTTCGACATGAATCATATCAGATTTTTCTACAACACAGGGTCCGGACACTAATCCCATATTGTTCAATATGCAAATAAATACGTTATGTTTTCACTTTAGTACATAATTTTGGTATTTTTTCTAGTGAATCTTCTATCTAAATTAAACTTCTGCAGCCTTCTTTCAACCCATTTTGAATTGCATGTCCACTTTTTGGATTACCCGTTGAACCGACACTACTAGAAAAATGCTCATTACCGACGGTCATGACCGTCGGTAATGAGCCTTAACATTGCCGGTAACACAATTACTGACGGTTTTTTAGTCGGAGTCGATCCGTCAGAAAAACGCTCGTCGCAAACCGATTTGCGACGGTTGAAAAAAATTCGTCGAAAATATCGACGGTTCTAACCGTCAGAACAGTCCCCGACGGTTCGAACTGTCGAAATTTTTCGACGGTTGCAACCACCGGAACAGTCCCCGATGGTTCGAACCGTCAAAATTTTCGACGGTTGCAACCGCCGGAAAAGGCCGGCGGTCCGAACCGTCGAAATTTCCGACGGTTGCAACCACCGGAAAAGGCCGGCGGTTCGAACCGTCGCAACTTTTCGACGGTCGCAACTGTCGAAACTTTCGACGGGCGTCGCAACCGTCGATCTTTCGATGGTCGCAATCGTCGCAAATATTTTTTTAAATATAAAAAAATTAGCGGCCGGATCGGGCCGCGGCTGATTCGGCTGGCCGCGGCCAAATCCGGCCGGCCGCGACTGATTCGGCCGGCCGCGGCCGGATCTGCCGCCCGCGGCCGATCCGGCCGTTGGGGGCCGGATCCGCCGCCAGGCGGCCGGATCCGAACGCCCGCGGCCGATTCGGCCGCTGGGGCCCGGATCCGCCGCCAGGCGGCCGGATCCGAACGCCCGGCGGCCGATCCGGCCGCTGGAAGCCCGATCCAGCCGCCTGGCGGTCGGATCAGGCAGCCTGGCGGCCGATCCGGCCGCTGGAGGTCGGATCCGACCGCCTGACGGCCGATCGGCTGTTGGGGGCCGGATCCGAACGGCCACGGCCGGATCTGGCCGCTAGCGGCGAGATCCGGCCCGGCCGCTAGCGGCGAGATCCGGCCCGGCCTCTGGCCGGAGAGAAAGAGAGAGAGACGCCGACGCGGAGCCGGAGAGAGAGAGACACCGGCGCGGGAGAGGGTCACCGGTGCGGGAGAGGGTCGCCGACGTGGGAGGGTCGCCGGCGTCCGGCGCGGGAGAGGGTCGCCGACGTGGGAGGGTCGCCGACGTCCGGCGCGGGAGAGGGTCGCCGGTGCAGGAGAGGGTCACCGGCGTCCGGCGCGAGAGAGGGTGCTCGCGGCCGGGAGAGAGAGAGGAGAGGAGGGAGAGAGAGAAGAGGGAGGAGGAGGAATATAAAGGAAAAAAATGGAAAGAAAGCGGAAAAAGGAAAAAAAAGCGGGATAACGAAATTTTAATTACCGACGGTTTCGGCCGTCGAAAACATAAATATTAACTATTTTTATAATTACCGACGGTTGTGACTGTCGAAAATATATTTAGTTATATATAATATTTATTTTTTATTTTACCGACGGTTTGAACCGTCAGTAATCGTTACCATTACCGACGGTTTGGGCCGTCGCTAGTTATATTAATAAAATATTTTTTATATGATATTATTATACATTTATCGACGGTTACGACCTTCGAAAATTGCGACGAATTTTGCGACGGATGGATATTCGTCGGAAATATCGACGTTCCTAATTGTCAAAAAATTTAATAATAATATAATACATTTCATAATTTATTTTTTTATTTACGACGGTCGTGACCGTCGGAAAATCTGTCAAAAAAATTTAATAATAATATAAAAAAATACATAATTTAATTTTTTCATTTCCGAAGGTCATAACCATCGAAAAAGTCGTCGGAAATTGCGACGGATGGATATCCATCAGAAATATCGACGTTCCTAATCGTCGAAAAATTAAATAATAATATAAATCATTTCCGACAGTCATAACCGTCAAAAAATTCGTCGAAAACGGAACCGTCGAAAAATAACTGTCAGAAATTATCCGTCAGAAAATCGCGATTTTCTTGTAGTGTGAATTGATGAACTGCAAAGGGAATGTTTCTGGAAACAGCCGGGACTATCTAAGTAGTTTGTTGAATTGTGGGTAACGGTTTGGGTATGTGAGGCTCACAATAACCCAGGATAGGTCAGGCTCACACATCACTGACCAGCCTAGCACAAAAAAGTAAAGTTTGTGGCCAATGATAGGCCCAAAAAGAAGGTTTACTAACTTTATTAGACTTGAGCTAGCTTGTTAGCTTATTAGGCTCAATTGTTTATTTTTAATTTAATTTATTAATTATACAGAATGTTATAAAAAAAATATTATGATGAAAATTAATATTTGTTTTTTAAAAAATTATGGCCTAGCTATTTGAATTAGGGGTGTTCACGGGTCGGGTTGACCCGACCCGTGACAAGTTCGACCCAACACCGACCAAGTTGGTCGGGCAGGGTCAAGGTTTTCTTTTTTTTTTTTATGCTATAACCTGATCCAACCCGACCCTTGGTCGAGCATTTTTTTTACTATAAAAAGTATTTATTATTTTATTTTAAATATAAAATAAAGTATTTTAAATATAAAAAAATATGTTTTAAATATCTATATGTTTTCTACATTTAAAATGTTTTATTATTATATATATTAATTTTAAATGATATAAAACTCTTAAATTAACTAAAAAAGTCATTTAAAATAAAAAAGAAAAAAAATCTGAGTCATCGGGTCGGATCGGATTAAGTCATGTTGAGTCGGATCCGTCCCGACCACCGACCCACGTCGGATCGAATTTTCGAATTCATCGAGTTGACCCACTCGGTGAACACCAATAATTTGGATAAATAAGTCAGGACGACCCATGCCAAATTAAGCCAGACAAGAGTCATGAATGGCCTAGCTTATTGCCAGCCCTGGAGCTCCATTTTCTTTATTTACCATGGGCAAGTTCCATCTTGGAAATCGACAATGTTTACTTGTTGTAGAAGTACATTGAAGTCAAGGACATCTGAAAGTATGCATATACTCGGGTCATTCTTCTCAGACTCGATCGTTAGGGCTTACATATAACTTCAAGCTTCGAGGGGATGGACGAACCCCAAATGGTGCATTATCGTCCGCCTATGTGAGGTTATATTATATACATTGGCTGTTGTTGGGCGTATCTTAATTAGTTGCTGAATGCTGACTGTTGGTGCGGGGGGGGGGGGGGGGGGGGGGGGGGGGGGGGGTGGGGACGAGTCTAGTGAAGGATCTTGGATTCCATGTTCCAACAGTTGAGCCTTATTGATAGCACAAGTAACTTAGGCACCAAATCACAAGAGACTCATGGGATGTATGCGATAACGGATAGTGGACCATGATTCTTAGAGGTTGTAATAAATAAGTGTTTAATAAATTTAACGATAGAATTAGATGTTGAATATAAAATAACATAATTTTAAATTATTCAATCAAGCACTATACAAATTCTATTATAATACAATAATAATTATTTATATCTCAATTAAATAAAATTAAATTTCACAACTATTTTTTTCTAAAATATCTAGAAATTTATATTGATAATAAATTTTATATAGTACACACATGATATACAAATATTAATTGTGAAATTATTTTTTATTCATTGTTAACATGTAAATAATTTGTAATTAATTAAGAACGAATATAAAAAGAAATATAGTTAAATGAATATAAAAAATAATGAGAAAATAATAAAATAAGTTAGAAAGAAATAATATATTTCAATAAGGGTAAAGTTGAAAAAAAATATGAAATGCTAACCTCTAATCGCTAAATGCTAGTAGAAGTAGATTTTCAATATTTTCATACAAAATGCTAAACATTAGTTATTTTTTATCATTTACAAAAAAATTAGCGTTTAAACTATCAAACGTTATTTGAAATACTAATTTTTATGTCATCAAGGAGAACCTAAATCTCTCCTGAGGGCAAATAATCAACCTTGAGATGTTGATATGAGAACTGATAATGGATTGAAAAGGTGCATATAATAGCACAACTCTTATTGATGTAACTGTATATTCATTTTAGTAATTAGTCAGGATGTCTACAAGATCTGGAGTAACCGAACATGTTCATTATTTATAGTCAACTTTGTTAAACCACATCGACCGTGTTTCATAATATCAAATTACTTGATCTTTTTTCTCTTTATCCAACCTCTCTGAAAAGTTTGATTTTTTTTTTCAGGACTTCTGACTTCAGTCATTCATGGAGGCCACCATTCTCAGATTCATTATCGTCCTCCTTCTATTGATATGCATAGCCAGATAATGTAAGTCTCCATTTGATTTAATTCATTTTTTAATTTTTTGTCCTTTAAGTTTTATATAGCTCTTATTAGTATATTTTAATATTCGGGAACATTTAATTTATTCATTTTCTCTTTTAACATGCAATTTTAATCCTTATGCTAAAAATTAATCCTTTATATAGGTAGGAATTAATCCTTATGCTAGGAATTAATATGCAACATTCTCTCATTGTTATATAGCTGTTCTAAAGTGATTTTCAAATGGATAAAATAATTGCAATTTTCATATGGATATTCATTAATTATATCTATTGTTTTAATATGGAAAATAAAAAGATATATGGTATGAAGTTTGTCATATTGTCATGCAAAGATTACTTTCAATTGTTTTTAAAAAACTTTTGCCAAATGTTATTTGAAAACTTTAACATAATTATATATGTTCTATATTAGAGTTTTCTATTGTGATAACAATGTGCAAGATTGAAATGATATTTTCACTTTTTTTCTTTGATGTGATAGACGTCTTTCATATGAAATACAAGTTGTAGGCCTGGTTCAACTGGTGGATGTATCTGTTTGAAATATACATGTTATATTTAAAAAGGAAGGGAAAGAATAACATGAAGATCAAAGGTTCTATATGTGAAGTATATTTCATTAAGAAGGTGTCCAACTTCAATGTACTTTGAGCAACGCATACAATAACAACATATGCAAGTTCCAAGAAATGATGACGGTTGTGAATGAGAAGTTAATAAAAATAATTTGTCAATCTTAAATACTCATGTCGTCTTCTTGGTAAAGGATACAAAGTTATATTGAGCAACATAGATCTCACAACAATTGAGAATTATGTGCTTATAAATTGTAGCGAAATGACACCATATCTCGAGTAAGAATAATTATTGAATTTGTTATGAAGTTTGAAATTAATTATTGCTATGTAATTTTACTAATTGACAATATTCAAATTTAGGAAATTTGAAGAATTGCAAAAAAAAAAAAAATCAATCCTTTAGTTTCAAATGGTGAAATGTTAAAACTAAGAGAAGAACATTTTGTCGATTGGTTGAGAACTGAAGTGACAACTCTTTTTTTTATTGTTCACAAATATTATTTTTTTATAACTTTTATTTAACCTTATATTTCAATATTTTATAAGTTATCAATGGCTAAGTGACATATTTGAGACTTCGAGATTTTGATTATAGATCATACAAACAATTAAGTTTGTAGTTATTGTGGAGTCATAATTAATGGATCCATATTCTATTCACAAGAATATAATTGACATCATTCAATTATTAATGGCGACATATGTATTCTAGAATTATGGGGACAACGAGTTGGATCACTGTGACATTATAAATAATTCATAGAGTTGTCCTATTTGAAAAAATTGAACAAAGTCATTGTGCTAAAATATAGTTGGTTTGATTCATCAAAAGAAGTTATGGTCGATAAAAATTTTAAATGGATGGATATTAAGCCTCGATCGAGACTTCAATCGTACGATTCATTTGTATTGGCAAAACAAGCGTAAGAAGTGTATTATACTAAGTATCCATCGAAAAGGACCAATGATAAATGGTGTGCATCATGCAAAGTGAGAAGTAGACTATTCTTAATAGAAATAATGATAGATGATCGTGAAGCATCATTAATATTGAATGATATCTCGGTAGATGATTATTATTAAGAAGATAAAATGAATGAGATAATTGATGTAGTCGAAGAAGTTGAAAACATTCAATTAGAGAATGACACTAAGCCAATGGAAGAGTTCATTTCAAATGATCTTTTGCAAGTTAATGTCCACAATTTTATTGATGATTAATCAAATGCATATTATAGTGACAATATTGAAAATGAATCAAAATACGAGACAAGCGACTGAATGATGTAGTTATTTTGACAATCCATAGAATCATATATTTTTAAAATTATAAATTGAATATAATTATGACATGAGCTTAATAATTTTTTTTCATGTATGGTTACTAGAGACTAAGCTTATGGATCATCCCGTTCTTCTAGGCGGTCACTCCATATTATTGATCCACCATCATGTGCTATATTTATTGTATTTGATTTATATCGCTATAATCTTTATTTTTTTTATATTTTAAGGTGCAAAACAAGGAGACATGTATTTGGACCATCACATAGAAGGTAGTCCATTGGCTCGATCACATTACGATGATCGACATACACCCCATATTACGTCATGTTAATTCTTGTATATTTTATTTATCTTTTACATGCAACTCAAATTTTAACTATTTTTTAGTACACCGCCGTCGAGACATGCAGGCGCTTCGTCACATTCTAGCATCCGATCATCATGACCACACGACGAGGACCAACATATTACATCAGGTGAAATATTTATTGTTATTTAACTTATATTTGTCATACAATTATTTCTTATTTTAATGGTGATAGTTACTATGATGCAAACAAGACAAGTAGTTGGATCCTCACATTTTGGCATCCGCTCAATCAGTTAGTTGGCACCATCACACGATGATGATTGAATTGCCATGGACCAGGCACTGATTGATACTATGCAAGGTGAGAACTTAGTGCATATATCATTTATTTAGTTTGAGTTGGTATTACACTAATAATTTAATTTCCAAGAGTTCCCATCGATAATTTTGAGCCTTCCCAATCTACCCCGTTGCAACGAATGACGATTCCTCTTCCACCGAATAAGAGAAATTCTACGACAATGGTACAATGAGCGTCAATATTATTTCTCGGTCATAAGCTAAATAAGCTTTACCAATTTTTATTATAATTCACCTTATAATTTGGAAAATAGTTTTTTTTTGTAAATTGAAGGGTTACTTTCATACTTGCATTTACCATGCGGGATATTAGTTCTCTTGTCTTCATCCACTTGCTAGAAGGGGCATGATAGTGAAAAAATGTCTCGATTGAAGTGAAGGATGATATCTTTCGCACGTTTATCATATGCTTTATATTTTTGTATTTTATAATTTATTTTATATTATTTTTTAATTACCGACTTTCATATTTTTTTAGAAATTAAATCATTTTCGTCTTGAGCTCAGTTCAGGGACGATACGAAAAACGTTTTGAGGTGACTACGAAATGCCTCCAAAATTGATTGTATAGATTTCTCAAGGTTGTCACATCGGTCAGCTTCTCTATTGAGCATGGCAGATAGAGTACCCAAAGCATACTAGGTGTCCAGTTTGGGAGTTCCTCTAGAAAAAAATGGTAAGTAAGTTTATATTTGAATTGTTTGTGCTTAATTTTTCATTTTACAAAATTTAAATATATGATGTTCATGTAGGATGAATGAAATTTGGCCAAAGAAAGTCTAAAACAGCTAAAGTTAATATACTTTACAAGTAAGAAGCTCACGTACATAGAAGAGGGTCGATATGATTTGATGAGCATCACCGGTGCATGGTAAAACTTATATCTTCCATTTGTTTTTCATTTAAAAATTTTATCTTTCATTTACTTTTTTGGCAAACCTTTAATTTTTTTTGTAAGAGGAGAAAAAAGGGGGTCCTGTCAATTTTTGTGTGGTCTACAAAACTACACATAAGAGCTAGGAGACCAACGACTTAATCATGTTCAATGCTCGTAAGTCTTGTAAGTGTCATTACTTGTTTATTTGGTTGTTTGAATTAGTCTAACAGAAATACTAAAAATTGTAAAGTTTAAATTTATTAGGAAGCATATAATGAAAAGATAGCTGAGAAATATGTGGATGATCCTAGTACTCAACTACCAAGTCACATATCTAAACAATGATTAATATTTTTAATGTTATATGGCACTTTATATGGTTATAAAACTTATTTATTTTGTAGGGGACGATGTTGTTTGGGAGGAGGTGGTTGTCATGACACAAGACGGATACCTAAAGGGCTTAGGAACATCCGATCAGGTTTCTACCTACTCCAAGTTCCTTGGCAACCGCGATGACACTGGACTCAATGAGCAGCTTTTTCAGGCTCCACTATTGCAAACTATTTAAACCATCATCTAGCCTGAGATTCATATACGTACCACAAGCTCTAGGATCAAGTACGTCATCATCGAATGTTAGAAATGATGTCATTGATGATAATGATCTTGGAAGGTAGAATTTTTTTTAACTCTAGACGTGATTAAATTTTATAACATCAATGATTTTTTAGTGATAATACTTGTTTATATTATTAGCATTTTTGTGATGTTATTAGTTTTATTTCGATGCATTATAATTTCTTTAGTTTACATTGTTATGAATGTTGACAATGCATTATATATGCATTGTAAATTATAAGGGGAGAAAATGGAAGAATGAAAGTGTAGTAGGGGCAACAGTGTAACATGTATCATAGTTGACATCATATTAGAGACACATTAGCATCAAGATAATCATATTGCACTTGCAACACATTAACACGTACCACATTAGCGATGCCATAAAATTGGATTATGATATGACATTGGCGCAACGCTAACATCGGCATCACGACTCAATGTAGTGCCGGTTTGCAATCAAAACATCACCACAGTTTATAACGCAAAAAACGGCGGTGATGATGATTTTACCATCTTAATAACGTCTCTATATCACCACATTTAGGCGCCACCTTGGCATCAGTATGGCACAACCTACCTTAGCATTGCTTTGGCGTCGTATATGTTGATGTTAAATGTGTTTTCTTCACACAACAACCGGTGTCACTATAGCGTCCCACTAGCATCGACGATTGACTTTCTTGTTGGCGCCAGCACGATGCTATGGCTGCCAGAACGCTTGCATCCAAGAGTTAGTGGCGCAGAGTCGGCACTAACACTATGGTCATTAGCGTCTATTTAGCTCTTTAGAGAATCTGACTTGTGTCTCTAATCGTACTATTTTTAGTGGTGGTTAATTAGTTTAGGAATTAAAACACACAACATATTAATTTCGATAAAATTGATGGTAGAGCTAGGTGGAGTATTTTCATTTTGTTATCAATTTAAAATAGTTGATTTACTTGATTAGAAAAATTAGATTATCTTTGATTAAATCAGATTTATAGAAGTTAACAAGTTATTCTAAATCATAATAGATCATCCTAAGACACCAACTTAGTTTAATTTTAGTATTTTATTTTTCTATAAATTTATCTTTCTAAACATTAATTGTTTACTTAATCATGTTTGTCTCATATTAGCTGCTAAAATTAGATAGATAAGTAAATTAGTTCTCCAACAACTCTATATTCTTACATTTGATTATTTGATTGACTAGTGCATTTGCTAACATCTATCAATCACCACGTCGTTGTTGGAGAGTTAATCTCTATTTTCTACTCTTTTTTTCATGTTAATTTGAGTCTTTTTTTTTCTATTTTTTGGTTGGTGGTTGCGGAGGTTTGCTGTAAATTTCTTTTGAGTACTTAAATTGTGACAATCGACGTTACACTCGAAGCTAAGTACCTATAGAATTGATCATAAGATGGGGAAAACAACAACGCAGCAGCCGTGGAAAACAACAATGGCTAACGGACATGAACATCACCGAGTTGAACATGAAGTTGAAGAAGGAATTGAAAATGAAATTGAGCATGGGGAATTATGTTTTAGAGCATAAGGAATTATGTTTCAGCAACATATAAGGACGTCAACTCAAGCATTGTAATTTCAACAATCACATATCTTTCTAGCTATACAATTTTTCACCATCGTTTTGATAAATTTTCATGCATTTATCAAATCACAAAATTAGAAAAATGCTAAATTTGAGTTGGCAAACTTCTCCCGAAAGCTATTAGGAGATCTATAAGGGACGGAATCTACCATTTAGATATTATCATATATCTTGCGTCCACAAATATTGTTGCGGCCGTGCATTGAGCCGCAGGCTATAACTTTTTTCTATTTGCCGCTCTGTGAAAATTCCACTTCGTTTTCTTTGATGGCGTCGCCTCTATTCTTGCCAAAGAGCGCCTCCATCTCCTCAAGGCTCCTTCCTCTCGTCTCCGGCAGGAACACGTAGAAGAACGCCCAGCCGATGGCCGCCACGCCCGCGTAAAGGTAGAAGCTGCCAGCCAGGGTAATGGCCTTGTACAGCGACAGGAAAGTCATGGTGATGACACCGCTCATGATCCTGTTCGTGCCGCACCCCAAACTCACGCCCTGAGCGCGAAGCCTCAGCGGGAAGATCTCCGAGCTGTACACCCACGCGATCGGTCCCAGGCCGATCGAGAACGATGCTACGAACGAGAGCACCGACGCAATACACAAGCCCACCGCCCAGTCCAGCTTCTGTTCCGGGTTCCGGTCGATGACCCCCATCCCAGAAGCCAGCAGCACCAGTGACACGATCATAGCTCCAGAGCTGCTCAGCAACAGCGGCCGCCGACCGACGCGGTCCAAGAGAAAGGTTGCGATCAGGATGAACGACGTCTTCGTTAGTCCGACGGCCACCGTTGCGCCGAGCTTCTCGCGGTCGCTCGTTAACCCGGCCTTGGCGAATATGCGGGGACTGTACAGGACGACGGAGTCGATACCGGACGCCTGCTGGAAGAACTGTAGGCCGATGGCCGCTAACAAGATGCGACGAACGGTGGGCGTCGGATGGAGGATCAGTTCCTTCCATACTCCATGTCCATGGCTGTTCCTTGGCACGTTCACCATCTCTTCCATGCATTCCGGAGGGATTCCGACCGCCTCCTTGATTTCCAGAAGGCGGATTTCGGCCTCCTCCGGGGTGTCCGAGACCCTCTCCAGAACCCTCTTGGCCTCCCCCAGCCGTCCCTGCAGTACGAGCCACCGAGGGGACTCCGGCATGACAAGGATGGAGAACGCCAGAAAGACGGGCGGTATCCCGCCTGCGGCAAACATGAGGCGCCAGTTGATATGCTTAGGGAGTCCGGCGAAGGCGAAGTTGGAAACGTAGCCGAGGAGGATGCCAAAGTTGGCGAAGACCTCGAAGAAGGACGTGAGGAATCCCCGGGAAGCAGTGGGGGCGATCTCGGAGGTGTACACGGGGGCGATGGTGGCGGCGAATCCGACGCCCACCCCGGCCACAAAGCGCGCCGCCATCAGCACGGCGTAGTTCGGCGCGAGGGCCATCAGGAAAGCGCCCACGATGAAGATGACCGCCGCGAAGACGATGGTGTACCGCCTGCCAATCCGATCGGAAATGCGACCGGCAGCCAGTGATCCGACCAAGGAGTAGAGGTTGATGATGCCGGCGAGCACTTCGATCTCAGTGTCGTTGATCTTGAGGTCCTCTTTGAGGAAGTCGGACGCCCCGCTCATCACCGATATGTCTGCATGCACACCATACATGAGGAGAGAACTAATTAATAAAACAGTGTCCGTTCATGCATGCCGTGTGTTTACCGTAGCCGGAGATGATGGCGGCCATGCACGCGAGCATGGCGCAGGCCATGGCATAGTTGTTACTCCGGAGCCTCTTAACCGGCTCGGCCTTCTCCGGCGAGGCACTTGGGATGTCGTCGGAGGTCGGCAGCTTCACCGTGGAGTTATGGGTGTCCATCGTGTGGCGAAGGGGGGACATCTAAATCTTCCTCTTGGGAGGGTGAATTAGCAAGCGACTCAAGAACATGGGGAGGAGGTGCATGTAGTATATGGAAGAGGGATCCATCTTAATAGTAGGCAGCTTGGAGAGATCGAAGTGAGCTGAGTGGTGCAAAGAGGTGCATGGGGGTGGTACCATCATCTAGTGTTGGAAAAGTATGACAGTGTCATCTTCAATAATTAATTTGCTAGAAATCTTAGTACAAACTTCCAACTTTCAGGGTGGTTTACGTACATTTTTTTAATCGAATAAAGATCTAATAATTCGTACCAATGATTCTGGACATAAATTATCCAACAATTAATATAAACGTGTGCACCAATGACAGAACATGTTAATTGTCTACCGTGCGATGTGCATATTCACTGTTTTGTTCCGTATCGCTATTTTTCTTCTCTCTCTCTCTCTCTCCAGGGAGCATATATGTGTGTTTCTCTGTCTTAGAAATATGGCTAGCTTTGAGCTTTGACGTTTGTTCGCTCTGCTTTGTATATCATGTCATTATGATTCTATTCTTTGGCTCGAGGAACAGCAGGGTGAATCTAGAAATCTATACCAATAAAATTAGATACTAAAATGCATATATAAAAAAACAACGAAATAAAATACTAAATTAAGGGTGAGATAGTTCGAGGAAATAGATCTTTAGATCACTCATTGAGATTTTTTTTTCTACAGCCACTTCTTTTTTTTCTACCTTTTGACTGGTTAGCGAAAGAAACGGAGACGTTTTGGACATGAAAGAAGCAAAATGCAAAGCGTAAGCTCCAGCATTTCGGACTCTGTTGATTAGGTTAAATTTCTGCACTACTACTACTACTACTTCTAACGTGATGATTGATCAGGATAGGGCCATTGCCCTATGGCCACCTGTATGGAGCAGGGCCCTGCAGGCAAGTCCACTTCTTGTGGACAGAGAATGGAACTTGTGGCCAAGAAAATGATTCTTGGAGCAGATTCATGGAGATTGTGTTTGTAGGTTAGGATTTGTTTGACTTCTTTTTTAGCTTTTTTAAAACTAATCCATTTGTGTTTTGATGAAAAAAAAATAGAAGGATAAAGAACTAAAAGATGATTTGATTGATAGGTTTGCTTGGATGAAAAGGAGAATCAATAATATAATTTATTATTTCATAAAGATTATTTTATTATATTAATTATAAAGATATTTTATAATTGATATAATATTATTCTTGTCCAAAATAAAAAATAAATAAAAGAAAGAAATAATATAAAGGTTTAATTAAAATTAATATTAAAAATAATAGTATGAAGATTCTGACCGTTGGAATTAAAAAATATTATAATATACTGATAACATGAACAATCAAACTATCTTTTATCGTTAATAAGAGTTAATTCTTGATCTTTTTTGGCAACGCTACGTCTAGGTTAAAGAAGTGAGAAGTTGGAGTAATAAGTGAAGAGAGAGAGAGAGAGAGTTGGAGTAATAAGTGAATTGGAATTAAAAAATATTATAATGTACTGATAACATGAACAATCAAATTATCTTTTATCGTTAATAAGAGTTAATTCTTGATCTTTTTTCGCAACGCTACGTCTAGGTTAAAGAAGTGAGAAGTTGGAGTAATAAGTGAAGAGAGAGAGAGAGTGGAGAGAGAGAGAGATAGATGGATAAAAAATAGGTTGTTCAGGGAATTATGAGAACTAGTAGCTTTGACCATAATTCGGGATGTTTGGTTGCGGAACTAGAGCGTAATCATATTTTTATTCCGTCCAATTTCGTTAAACGCAGACGGGAGATACCATACTCGAAATGAAACTAAATGGATGGAACCAGGATCCTAGACGGGGTTGTTTCATCATTTTTTTAATTTTTTTTAATTTTTTTCCATTTTTTTCTTTTGTTATCTTTCTTATATAAAATAATTAATATATTATATATAAAATATTTATAATAAAGAATTAATATGATATTATTTAATTAATTTTTTTTAATATTTTGTTAAATATAATAAATTAAAAAAAATGATTTATTTATATTTAAAAATATAATTTTTAACAAAAAATTTTCCATAAAAAAATTTTAGTTTGTACTTTTAATTTTATTAATAATAAATTTATACTTTATATTTATAATAACTACTTTTAATTCAAAACTTATAAAAAATTAATTCATCATATCTACTAATTCATCGTCATTACGTTTCACTCCATCCAAACATCTCCCGAACTAATTTGTTAATTCAATTATTCACTGAGAAATTAGATGGAACCACGATTCCATTTTCAAATGCAAAGAGAAGTAGTAGCTTTGATCAGAATTAAAATTGTGAGTTAGGTGTTTAGAAGAGCTAAACATGGTTCCGACTCAAATCGTGACAACCAAACACAATTGTAGTGTTTTAAAATTAGAACAATAGTAGTTGTTTTAAGTTCGAACACTTAAATCAACATATTAGTTCCTAAGTGTATTTAAATAAAGTGGAACATAACCACGAGAATAAAGAAGTTGATGTGATATGAAAAAAAATAATTTAATAAATTAATTTAGTGAATGTTTGAATGAAATATAGAAATTATAAATATAAAATATATTTTAATTAATTAATAAATATTTGGCATAAATGAAATTTTTTGTTAAAAATTTATTTAAAAATATATAATTAAAATATGATAAATTATATTTTTACTAAATTATACTTAACAAAATATCAAAAAAATTATAATGAAATGACAAAATATTACAAAAAAAATTATACTTCATTCAAATACTTACTAAAATAAATCTATGACATCAAATTTTTTAAGTTTCATCATTATGTTTCATATTATTCTAACTAACAGATCAATTTAACTAGTGATCAAGAATTCGAAAGAACTAAAAATTCCACTTGCAAACGCCATCCAAAAGAACTCGTCTCTTGTCATCATTTTCTTTACTTTAACTACTTACAAATTATACCAATGCTTATAATGCTCTATCAAGGGCGCGTCATTAGGAATTATTTTTTAACAAAAGCTTAATTGGTCGATCGAGATTTTGATAAACTTTTACCTCGGCTATAATCTCATGTTAAACTAAATTAACTGGCTACTTATCTTAAACTAAATTAACAGTCTACATGCATGTGTATGATATCTTATCACATGATTCAAATACTTATCCATTAAATATTCCAAAGAGAGAGTGAGACGAGGAAAGATCTTAATTAGACCAGAGCTAGAATTAATTACCATCAAGCGTCAATTATTCGTTTTCTTAATCAATGAGACCCGGAAGAGGACAGACGCTCCTATTGCCACCATGCACTTCCAATAATTGCAAAACCTATTAATAATCCAAACAATTAATATTTCTTGGCCACACATGTCGGCATCAATTCTTAAGTGGCTATCTTTTTCCATCAAATAAAAGGAGTGTCTTTCATATAAGAAAACCTCTTCCAATTTTCTTTGTAATGTTCTAAAATTTCCACGTCGAAGAGCATCATCAAATGCGTCGGAAATACCGAAGGAACTTAACTTCTGTCGGTAACTTTTTACCGACGAGTAATTTTACAACGACCATATACCTGTCGAAAATTCGTTCTGACGGATTTAATGAGTTTTTTTCGTCGAAAATGGGGCAAAATTCTTACAGTGCTATCTGTTATGTCTTCACATACAGTTACGTGATAGCAAGAGAAAACTTAAACGATTTTTATGAATCTGATTTTTACATATTATTTTGTAACTCTGGTAATAAAATATTATTTTTTTAAATATTATTATGAATCTATATTTTTACATATTGCTAATTAATTTCACTAATTATTTATTATAAATAATAAATAAATAATATAATCCATTCGAAATCAAGGTCCAAACCAATCGAGACAATCACCAATTTGAGGTGCTTGCCCTCTTAGCCGACTTTGTACAGGATATGCCACTATCATTCATCTAATTTTGATTAATTATATAGATCATAAGTACATGAGAGAATATATATATCCTAAATTAGAAGCATGAAAAAATAATGCATACAACAACTTATAGCGTGATTCATGTGATAAAAGTCACTCTTTGCCCAAGTAGTACAATGTTTAATAGAGATAACTCGCTATCTTGGATCACTTGGCAGTGGGGGAAGGCAATTAATGTATACTTTTAAGAAAAGCAAGAAATCCAGTGATTATAGCACGAACAATCAAAAGCACAATTCAGTATAAGAGAAGGACGAATAGAAAAATACAAATACAACAATTTGTTAACAAAGTTCAGTCCATTTTCTTGACATATATACATCTCTGTTGAAACTTCTCACACTTTGGGACTTATCAGAGATCCCACTGTCAATTACATTTCTTAAGAATTAATTCTGATGAAGGCAGCACTCTTGCACCAATCAATATTTTCTCTCGCCCAACAATTTATAAATTAATGAAGCTCTCAACAAAAGTAAGAATATTTTTAAGTCTTTCTCTTTTATAATTTAGCTCATAAGAAAGAAGCGAGGAAAGATTCAAGTTCTTGATCAAATGTGCTTCACAAGCACTTTTGTGCTTTAGAATGTTTTGACAAACTTTGGAGACATCAGGCGCACTTTTATACTGTTTTTTTTTGTTTTTCGTAATTATTGGTTCATATTTTTATTTTAACCCAAAAACTAGTCTTTACTGTAGGGTCACACTACAAGATTAACAATCTTTTTCTTGACTAAATCCATTGGAAATTCCATGAATCCAAAAAATTTAGTTTCCGACGAATTTTTTGACAAAAAAAGCACGGATTTCAAAATCCATCACAATTTATGAAGTCTCGCTGAAGGCTTTGATGGGGAGCCATCGTCGGGCGGTCGTGGGCGTTGGATCTTGCAGCCTGTGAGCTCGGACCGGCTGTAGACGTTGGATCCGGCCGCCTGCGGGCCGAATCGAGCTGCCTACAGCCCGAATCCAGGCCCGCAGGTGGCAGGCTTTGGAACCGGTCGCAGGCGCCGGAACCTGCCACCAACAAGCCTGGATCCAACCGCTTGCGGGTCAGGACTGGCCACGGGCGTCGGATCCGGGATCCTGTAGGCACCAGATCCAGTCGCCTGTGGCCGATATGGCCTGCGAGCGGCCGAAGCCAAGGAGTGGAGACTGAAGCCAGAGTTGCTAGAGCCGTCAGTTGTTACCGGAGTCGTGAGAGTGAAAGAGAGAGAGGGGAGACAAAGTTACGACGGGAGAGGGGAGAGGGGAGAGGGGAGGGGGAGAGGTGGAAAGAGAGAGGGGAGAGGTTGAGATATAGTGAAAGAGGAAAGTTTAGGCGAGAGCGATTGGTCGGAGAATTTAGACTTTTCAACTACTCTATCCTTTGAAATCCATTGGTAGAAGGTCAGATCCGTTGGTAACAATAATATTAAATTACTAATCATATATTTTTAGGTTATATTATATATATAATATTATAATACTATTGATGGGTCTACCCTTCAGTAATAATAATATTAAATTATTAAACATATGATTTATGTTATATCATATATATAATATTATAATAATAGTTACCGACATATCTGACCTTTGCGGATCTGCAACTTTATCATTATATTGTTAATATACTTTTTCCAAAAAAATACATTTAAAGAATGGAGAAGGATAAATAAGTTATTTTTTAAAACCCAAAAAATACATAATTTAGTTATTAAAAAGACATAGTTATTAATCTTAAATATACTCAAATCATATTTAACAAACCAAGATATTTTATCTTTATTTATATAGAATTCTGATAGTGATATTGAGGGGTTGGGTGATAACTTGCTGATTTTTGGATCAAAAGTCAATTTTTTCAGTTTTTGTTCCAACTCCCTAACTCACTTTCTATTGCAAGTATACATGTCAATTGTAGTAATTCTAAATATCGTATCCACAGTGATTTGAAGTCCTAGACTACCTAAAAATAATTTAGACTAATCAAAGTTAAAGTGACAAAAACAGATTTTTTAAGGGAAGTGAAAACATATTTTTTTTCTTTTAGGAATGCAGAATGATAACTTGTTGTAGATTGCTGAAAAGTTAATTAAACTGAATTGTAAATACTAATATAGAGGCTAAAAGGGTTTATCTATCAATGAGGAAGGTCCTCATAGGAGTTGGGGTTCATCTAATTTAATTATGGATGGAAATGGACAAGTTATCATTTTTTAGTCAAATCCAATTCAAACTTTAATATGGCTGTTTTCACAGCTCAATTAGAACAGAACTAAACAATATATTGTCATATAATTGTTAGCCAAGTTGAATTAGAAGAGGATCCCCACTGAAAATCAAGTTATCATTGAGTTCAATCCAAGTCACTTTGCTGATTCTTTGGCAATTCAATCAAATCTGAAATGATAACTTCTAAATTGCACTTTGAAAATGAAAGGAATGCTTCAATCAACTAAATATGGATGAAATCAATCCAATATTAATGCTAGTGTTCCTTGGTTTATCTCTAAACTATAAGAGGACTTTCATTCAACCTCTCAGCTGCAATTAAAAATGAAGTCCACACTTAACATTAGATAATTGGAACAAATATGCATAGAATCTCAAGTTTGGAAAATAAAAAATTGTCATTGCTCCTTGGCTCATCTCTGAATCTCAAGGAAGGCCTTAAAACCATCTCTCAATGGTAGATTAAATTGGGGCTTAACAATGGCAATCAGATTTCAGGAATTTCAGAAACCAGAAATCAGCAACTCATAAAAATTAGAAAAGTCAATGGTAATTACAGATTTGAATCATAGATGTGTCAAATTATCTTAATTCATTTTTGAACTAGATTGGAACATATGAACCTCTTAGTTGTTCAATTGATTCAATTCCAAAATGACAATCAGATTCAAACAACTCTGACAAATCAGAAATCAGAATTGGGGATAAACAAAAATCAGAATTAAGGAAATAAGCAATCTAATTTGGATTAGAACCTGAACATTTAGCATTAATTCTTGATTCATTTCTGAACAAGATTGGGATGTAAGATAACCTCTCAGTTGTACAATTAATTCAATCCCCAATGACAATCAGATTCAAACAAATCAGAAAATCAGAATTCAGGAAGTTTAGAAATTAGGAAAACAGAAATCAGAAATCAGATTTTCAATCAAAAAGGAATTCAGAAACTTGGCATAGGTTCTTTGCTCACTTCTAAACAAAGATTAGACTAAATGACGACTTCTCAGTTGTAAATACAAGTAGAGTCTTCCAATGACAAGAACAAATTCAGATTAATATAGATTTCAGAATCAATTCAGAACTTGATTCAAATGAGGAAATTAGTTTTGTCCCTAAACCATCCATAATATGCATTAGACTACTACCCTATTCTAGGAGGCATGTTATTTAGCTCCTCATGTTTACAAAATCAGATACAAAATATAGTAAAGAACATAAGGAAGTCATCTGGATTGAAGCTTGTTGAGAGATCTCCTTGCAGCACTTCAACTCCAACTCCAAAACCCTTCTCCAAACCCCTTTGCTCCAAAACCTTGCTGCCTTCTGCCCCTAATCCTGCAATGGCCGATCTCCCCCTTCTCCTTTAGGGTTTCCAGCTTATATATGTCATATCATCACCCTTAGATCATGATCCAAATGTTCCATAGCCTTGATGTAAGCCACCTGTCCAGATGACCTTGAAAATTCCAGCTGCTGCAGCTTTTTGGACCACCAAATCAGTGGTCCCCCTACTTTTTTCACCTTTTTACAACTTGTTTTCCATGCTACACAAGATAGAACACCAAGCATGAAAGTCCTCAAATAGTTTGTGAACAAATAATGATAAAGGAAACCACTATGATCAGCTCAAACATCAAGTATGATTAAGTGTTGTGCAAAATTGCAAATCAAGGTTAAAAATGATAACTTATCAATGCCCGGAATGATAACTTTGCATAAATCTTGGAAAATGATCAAATATGGATGGTTTAGAGCATTGAAGGCATCAAATGGATTAGGGTGACAAGTGAGTGAAGTCAGAAATCAAATATGAATAAGATTTCATAGGAATGATAACTTGGGTGCCAAAACGATAACTTAAATGCCTTAAAAATGATAATTTGTCATAACTTTGGTTGTGGTTATCCAAATGTGATCAAATTTGAACAGCAATAAGTTAGGACAATAACATAATAAATGCCTAAGGCCTTTGTACATAATTAACAGTTTTGCATGTCGAAATAACAATTTTACCCTTTAATGATAACTTGGCATTGGAAAATGACAACTTGTTCAAATGGACTTCCATGCATTCCAAACATATTTGGCTAAAAATTGGGCAATTTAGGGGCTCGATAGGGGTGAAATGCATCTAAAATGGGATAAAAACTTATATTGATTAGCTAGTGATCAAACTCCCTCAAGCTTAGCCTTTTGCTTGTCCTCAAGCAAAACATTCAGAAATTAAGGATAAATTTGAATTAAAAGTCCACAAATGAAGTAAAAGTCAGCTGAATTGAATCCAATGAGTTTCCCACTTTGCCAACACTTCATTCTTTTCCAAAAACTCAATTTCTAGTTAGAGAATCACAGAGGCTAAGGCAAATTTAAGCCATGAAAGAAGTACTAACAATAATATGTTTGAATTGTAGGAATTGTCAACTTTACTCCAAGGTTGAACTAAAAATCCCTTCATGAACAGATTTTCATTGCTTAAACAGATTTAACACCTGACCTTTATTCATGAAATGCAAATAAACAGGTTTAGCACCTGATTTTTATTCATGCTTTCTTTAGCAGAGATTCCTTTGGAAGTTTTGCTCTCCTATTTTTTTTTTCTTTTTGCATTGAAGAGAGATTCCTTTGGAAGTTTTGCTTTCTTCCTTTTTTCTATGCATGCATGCAACTTTTTACTTTTCCTTTTTCTCATTTTTCTATCTTGTTCATTAAGTGAGCAATAGTTCAAACTCAAGTATAGTTTAGATCCCTTTATCCAAAAACTCAAGTTTTCCTATTTAACATGGCAGCAAGAGCCTTGATTCCCTTCTAGACATCTGATTTACTAATTCAATTCATAAGTATCAGCTAGTGTGACCCGCAAAAAGAAAAAAATTTCCAGCTGAAAATTTATTCAAATGCATATGAATTGAATAGTCAATTAAAGCAACAAGACTAATGACCAAGTTGGCCACTTGGTATTGGAGTGTACTAACTGTCATAACGAAGTATTTTACCCATTTTAGAGTTAAAATAAATTCAAAATTGAGTTGAACCCAAAAAATGATAATCGAGTGATAACTAGTTACAATCGAGTGATAACTTGTTCAAATAATGATAACCTGGTGGTAAATGATGATATAAGTATTAAAATAGATTGAAAACATGGTGTGAAGGTTAGAAAAGCACCAGGTTTTCTCTCCCAAGCTTAGCCTCAACACTGTCCACCGTGTTAGAAAGTTAAGGCAAGGGAGAGGGTTGGAAGGGTATGGAATTTGCATTTGGTCCCTTCCAATGGGTTTTGCATTTCAATCCTACTCTTCAGGTGTTCCATACTTCATGAATTGCATCTAATCCTGCAGAGAAACAAGAGAGATTAGTGGGGTATTCAATATCAGATTTTTAGATGCATAATTCAACAAGGCAATGGGATTCACTAAAGTTCACTGAAATTCAACTAAGGTGGATCGGCCAAAATGTCTTGGGGGTAAAGCCAAATCTCGGCCGTAAGAAATAAATTCTTTATCCTAATCTCGGCTTTTCCTACAAAATAATTATCAAAATTTAGTTAATCCATCCACAATTAAAATATTCAAAGAATTAATAATTAAAATTGATAAATCCGGAATTACGATTAAAAGTGACTAAAAATGATGCATGTCATGATCAAATTACAGAAAAATTAATTAAAATAATAATCTAAAATATGTTGTATTTTGCATGCATCAAACTCTCCCTAGCTTAAAGTCTTGCTTGTCCTCAAGCAAAAATTCAAAGCAAGGCTTAAGAAAGTTCCATCATAGCCTCCACATCATCAACTGACTAATTTTCTCACACAGTTCTTCTGCACACCTACTACTCAGCATCTTATTATTTTCCATGCACAGCTTCATAGAGGTTCTGAATGCTACACAAATTTAAATAATCTCAAATTCAGCCTGCGGAAAAATAAATTGTCTGTCAAATAATAGCATTAATATTGAACACATAAGTACTAATTGAGTTTAAAACTTTTTCTTTTTTTTTCTTTTCATTTTTATTTTCAATTATTTTAAAAGTTCTAATCTTCAAGCAGGATTGCACAAGGAAGTCCTTGTAGCGGGCTTTAGACTGATGACTCCCAGACCAGATGGCCTTAGGGCAACAGGTGATAAGACACCCCTCGAGTTTACTTGCCCGAACAACCAAGGTTCTGAATGAAGAGTTCAAACTTAGCCATGATTCAATACTCCGATGCTTCTCCATATTCCACAAGACGGTCCATGTAGCAGGTTCTCGATCGACGGATCTCAGAGCAGTTGCCCTTAGGTCGCCAGGCATGAACCCCTACGGATCTAATTACTCGAACACATCTTGGTTCCGGATAACACTTTTGTACCTACACATAACTTTATTCATCATTTTTCTTTTTTTTTGTTAGGGTTTAACTAACCCTTCTTTTTCATAAGCTCAAAAAGTACTTGATATGGACAATAAGAAGGCTACTATTAATCAAGACTTAAAAGAAATTAATAAAAAGACATGAATATGATTTTGTCGTCTAGTCATTCATAATTCTATTTAGCATGTGCACACAGTCTATAAGTTTGATACTGAAGTAGCAAGTGATAAGAAAGAAAAGTATTCAAATTTCATCAATTAACGACATGTCTTTGAACTTTTACTAAAAGATAATTAAAACAATAAGACAAGAGTTTGTAAGATGGTAGCAAAAATAAATGCATGCAATGGTATTTTTTAGAAAATTTTCAAAATTTTCAATTTTTTGGATTTTTTTTACAAATAGATGCATACATAAGCAAATAAAAAGAAAGAAACATGCAATGCATGAAATGCAAACTCCCCCAAGTTTGAACTAAACACTGTCCTCAATGTTAGGCCAACAAGGGAAAGGGAAACAAACTCAATAAAATGGAAAAATAAAGAAACAAAAAATAAAGAAAAGGGAAAAGACACAACCGGATTTATTTTCGGTGGAGAGATGCTCGGCCTCAATATATATATCGATGAAGGTGTCGGCTGCAAAAGCTGAAGAGACTCGGTCGATAATTCTTGTGGTGTCAGTGTTATGAACTTCATGGCCGCAAATGGTGTCGGTGAGAGGAGATCTCGGCCGATAATTGATGAATCTCGGCCGATAATGGAGAGTCTCGGCCGTAAAAGCTTGGCCGCAAAATTTTGTTGATGAAGATCTCAGTCGTGCAATCTCGGCCGTAAGGAACTGGCCGTAATGTGTTGTGGTGTTTTTGGGCGTAAGGGAGTGGCGATGACGGCGTGAGACTTCGGCCGTAAAGAGTTGGCTCGGTGTGGAAGCTCGGCCGTAAGGGATTTTGGGCGAGAGGCATTGAAACTTCGGCCGTAATATGTCTCGGCCGTAAGGAAGAGCTTTGGAACTTCGGCCGTAAGGGTGTGGTGCTTGATCTGCAAGGATGTGGAAGGGGTAAAGAATTTAAAGGAAACTTCAGCGTAAACTTACCTTTCCCACGTGATGCGCGCAGTGAAGGGTCACATCAAATTGAAGGAGCGCAGCGATCGGCCGATTCCAAGGTGATTTTTCCTCTCGCCTTGTCATGTCCGAGATGAACCCGACGTGTTAATTCATGCATCGCTCGGTCCACATATCCGAAGAAATGATTAGTCGAGTTCCTCTCCGTGCACAAAAAGAAATATCGATTAGATGACTCCTTAAACTATTAATTATAATGCCAAACAACTAACTAATTAAATAAAAATAATAAAAAAATTAACTTAATAAAAAAATATAGAGAATTGGTTGTGATTAAATATTCAATTCGTCACTGCAACAACCAAGTGTCAGAAAAAAAATTAAATAAAATAAAAAAATTAATATCTGATCAGAATGTGTGACATAAATTTATCCAAAGGATTAACTTAGTTGTGATTAGATTTTCACTCAAGTCCTGCAACAACTAATTTTCAATAAGAGAGATAAAAGAATAAAATACAAATATATACAAGAAAAAAGAAATACAGATAATAGGTCACGAAGAAATAAGATTTAAATTGATAAACATAAAAAGTCTTTCGGCTATTATTGAAAATTCATTAGGTCGTCAAAATTAATATCCGATAGAAATTAACCTAATTACTGCCATCAAAATTCACAGAAAAATTATCAAATAAGGGAAAAATCAAAACTCGAAAACCAATTCAAATGCCAAACATTAATATCGACCGAAAGTAAATCACATAGATGGTCGTAAAAATCAAGCACTCGTTCGGCCGTAAAACTTGGAAGAATTAACGATGATGTAACAAACGGCACAAAACGAATCAGAACTAATTTGCGACCGTAAAGTTAATAATCAGACATTAGCAAAAAATATTTTCAGAGAGGAAATAAGATTGATCGGCCGCAATACAGAAATAGATTTACGGCTGAAATTAGAGTAGTAGGACATAAAATAATCTGATTTGGCCGTAAAAACCATGAAACAGTGTCGAAGGGATCAACGTGAATAGGTATGCATCGTAAAACTTGTTAGATTACGATCGAGATAGCGTTAAATTAAAATTCTGAACCAAATTACGAATTCATCAAAGTAAGCCGCAAACACTTCTCGGCCGCAAAATCGAATAATTAATCAATCCGTGCGCAAGGGAAATAATTCAATTCGATCACGTGGGTAAAGAGAATCTCGACTGTAAATTCAGATAAAGATTGCTATTAAAGCCGAAGCAAGTCAGAAGATTATCATTACGGTCGAAATGAAATCGACATGTTCAATTGGCCATAAAACAAAAAGCTATCCAGGTCTCGGTCGTAACAGCAATTGAAATACAAATCCAACTGTTAAGGCGACAAATAATCATTACGGCCGAAACTGAATTAAGTCGATTCTTTACGGTCGTAAAACAACGAAATCAAATCAAATAGAACAAACCACTTTGGCCAAAACGAAATCAAATCCATGGCGTAAAACAACATTCGGATAAAATTACGGCCGTAAAACAGAAGATTAGAACTCAATCGATATTGCGAGCTGTAAAACCAGTAAAGCCGACAAAATAAATCTCGGTCGTAAAACCATAAGACGACGATAGAATTCTGCTCCTGTTATTGTCGCCCCATATTGGAGTCTATTATTGGGACAGTATTGGGATAGCCACAAGATAAGATTTCTCATGTCATCTATTATGCCAGCCGCATGCTCGCGCCCACCCAAATCAACAACGCGTCAACGGAGAAAGAATTTTTGGTTGTGATTTATGCATTTGATAAATTTTGACCTTATCTAATCTATTCCAAAGTTGTTATCTATACTCAGCCATCCGACATCTCATGATGAAGACTCATGCCAAACCCAGAATAATTCATTGGATTTTATTGTTACAGGAATTTGATGTTGAAATCAAGGATAAAAAGGGGACAGAGAGCTTAGTGGCCGATCACCTCTCACTCTTTGAACCAGCCCCTGAAGAAGTTGACATCTGGGAAGATTTTCCCGACGAAAAGATTCTACCTGTGTTTGTGATTAATCATAAGTCTGAACTAACACCATGGTTGCAGATTTTGCTAACTACTTTGCTAGCAAATGGATCCCCAAAGGATGGACTACACATCAAAAGAATAAGTTTTTTCTCTGACATTAAACATTATCATTGGTAGGATCCGTATTTGTTTATAGTGTGTGCAGGTGATCCGACCATGTGTAAGAGAAGATGAGATGCCCAACATTCTACAACATTGCCATGACAGCATGCACTTTGACCCCAACAGTACAGCAGTGGAAGTACTCGAATGCAGGTTCTGTCGGCCCACACTTTATAAAGATGAAAGGGAATACTGTAAGTCGTGTGATCATTGTCAAAGGGCAGGAAACATCTCACACCAAAATGAAATGCCTTTAAACAATATTCTATGCTGTGACATCTTTGACGTTTGGGATATGGACCTTTCCCTAAGTCTTATGGTCATGAATACATCCTAGTCGCTAGTCTCTAAGTGGATTGAAGCCAATGATTCAATTACTAATGACGCTAAGATAGTGGTGAAATTTTTATGGAAGAATATATTCACCAGGTATGGCACGCCTAGAGTTATCATTATTGACAATGGCACCCACTTCTACAATAAAAGAGTAACGAGTCTAAAGCAATGATTTAAGATTAATCATAGGCTTAGTATACCTTATCATACACAAACTTGTGGTAAGGTAGAGATATCCAATAGAGAGTTAAAAAACATACTTGAGAAAACTATAAATGCATTTAGGAAAGATTGGTACAGAACTGCATGGATATGAAATTATGATAAATGAAATGATATATATATATATATATATATATATAAGATGGATGTTGATTATGTTTTAATTGATTGGAGTAGTATAATCATTTTTGAATGCCTAAAATTCAGATTAGACATCAATCTCATACCGGATAAAAGAGGATTGATCTATCACGTCCAAAAGAGTAGATGTCCAAACTCTCGAATTGGACATATAAACTCTTTGAATCGGATTATTGAATGGTTTGGCCAGATCATGTTCCTTAAAACAATCATACGATTGGTTCTCAGTTCAAATATTTGAAAATTTTGAACATTTGAATATTGTTGACATCGAAATTTGGACATATGCTTTGCATCAATCACATAAAATAAAAAACATGAACTACTTATCAATTACCCAAAATAATACTGATCATCCGAAAACAACCGTTTTGTTTTGCATGAATCACATTTACTTCCAAAAATACAATTAGCATGATTATGTGTTTGGATGGGTGGATTTTGGATGGATGAGTTAGGCTTTGTAGGAGTAGGTTGAGCCTAGGAAACAAAGCCACATGCTGCTTTTTTTTTAAATCGAGAAAATCAGGTGGGCAATCTAAAATTCATTAAATCGGTTAAAATATAATCCACTGAATTGATAATATTTGATGTGCTTAAAGCTTAAACTAATATGTCCACTTTGCCCTTCCTTTTTTCTTTTGTTGTTCCTCAGATGAATGACGAAACCTTATCATAATAGAAAATACTATCATGTCATTGATCCCCCAATAACTTTTCAAAAGTTGTATAATAACGCACGTCACACTCTAAAATGTAGAGATCTTTCAATTAATAAAAAAGCAATGAAATATCACAATGATATTGAGATATGATGATGATGAAACAACTATGTTCTTATTATGATATGATCCTCCCCAAAAAGGGCGATGAATCATATTTTGATTTAAGTAAAATGTGACATTCATTTTGGTCAAATAATAACTTCATGATCGCCTATTTTTTTTCTAATTTACATTGCTCTTCAAACATGAAACTCTTATTTTTCTTTATTATGGTTATGCTTTATTTCTTATTGAAATTTTTTTTGGCATGAAACATGATTTAAAGTTTTTCTTATTTAAATGCTTATGCCTAAAGAAATTATTTCATACATTGTTTTTATATTATCAACTAGATAATGTACTTACCGAAGAATTTTCTCCTCTCTATTAATCTCTACCGGAATACTATGTGCTGATTGACTTATTGTGTGTATCACAACACTGCTTGAGTAGAGGATCCACATGAATATTGTCACGTTCTATATTATTGACTTATGTTGTTATTGAATTTTGTTGTATTAAAGCCTTGTATTTTGGAGGCTAGCTAACTGATATAAGATGTATGGAAAAAAACAAGTGTGTCATACACTTATCATGTCATACGTGTGTCCAACCATTTTACATGCATATTTTTTCTTTATTTTTTTGACATCTTTCTTTGCTAATAATATATATGATCATCACGATGGATTTAATAATTCATTAATATACTTATGTTACTTCAGCCTTCTTAATTGAGTTGTCTAACTTATTTTTTTAAGATTTTTATTTGTGTGTCACTCTTCTCCTCGACAACCTTCGGTGAGTAAAAAGAATCAAAATATGTGTCCATGTGGCGTGAAGAAAATGAGACTATGTCATGCGGTGACGATAAAATTTTGGATCCTTTGCAATTTATGTACATGTTTTTTCCACTTTTCCACCCATTTGATTTACTACAGTAAAAATGAAACCATTGTAGCCTTCATGAGTACTTGCATGTACCACTTGACATACTACACACATAGGTAGCTCGCTCTCCTTGGCTTAATGTCGACATCCATGTCTTCTCCTAGTTAAGTACGTGCTTTCAGCCTTAATTCTCCATCCTTGATCCAGCCATCTCGGTGCCTTCCATTCTGACTTGATCGCCCTTCTTGTTGAAAATCTCCTCGATCTCCTCCAGCGACCTCTCACTTGTCTCTGGGCAGAAAAAGAAGTAGAATAGGCAGGCCACGATACCAAATCCTGCGAACATGAAGAAGGTGCCCAAACCGTTAAGGCCTTGTAGATGGATATGAATGCCATGGACATGGCCGCATTCATCATCCTGTTCACAGCAACCACTAGGTTGCTCCCTGCGCCCTGAGCCTCAGTGAAAATATCTCTGAGGTATAGATCCATGTTGTTGGACCCACGCCACATGAGAAGGACGTGATGAAGGAGAACACACACGCGACGCACAAGACGACCATCCACTAAATTGATAATATTTGATGAGTTTAAAGCTTAAACTAATATGTCCACTTTGCCCTTCATGCTTTATTTTGTTGTTCCTTGTGTACCGAGGAATGATGAAACCTTCTCTTAATAGAAAATACTATGGTGTCATTGATCCCCAATAACTTTTTCATAAGTTGTATAATAATGCATGACACACTCTAAAATGGAGAGATCTTTCAATTAATAAAAAAGCGATGAAATATCCCAATGATATTGAGATATGATGATGATGATGGAAGAACTACATTCTTATTATGATATTATCCTCCCAAATAAGGGTGATGAATCATATTTTGATTTAAGTAAAATGTGACATTCATTTTGGTCAAATAATAACTTCATGATATCTTCTTTTTTTTTTCCAATTTGCATTGCTGCTCAAACATGAAACATGAAACTCTTATTTTTCTTTATTATGGTTATGCTTTATTTCTTATTGAAATTATTTTAGCATGAAACATGATTAAATTTTTTTCTTATTATGGTTATGCTTTATTTCTTATTGAAATTATTTTTCTTTATTATGGTTATGCCGAGGCCTACCATGGACAAAACCATCCCGACCATGCTCGACAATAGCAGGGACCTCCGGCCAACCCTATCAATGAGCATTACGGCGACCAGGATGAACACCGTCTTCGTGACCCCAACAGCCACGGTCGCTAATAGGAGGTGGTTCTTGGACTTGATCCCGGCCTTTTCGAAGATCCTGGGGCTGTAGAGAACCACGGCCTCAATCCCAGTCATGTGCTGGAAGCAGTGCATCCCCAGGGCTGCCGTGAGGATGCGCCGCACGGAGGGTGTCGGGTGCACCAACAGCTCCTTCCAGACTCCCAACCCGTTATTATTGGCCCTAGACTCATCCTGGTTGTTGATCCCCACGACCAACTTGATCTCCTGTAGCTTGAGTTCGGCCTCTTCCAAGGTGTTCGACACCCTGAGCCGCACTTCCTTGGCCTCGTCGATGCGGCCCTGCATCACCAGCCACCTCGGCGATTCTGGCATGGCTAAGATGCCGAACACGAGTAAGAAGGAAGGGACGGCCCCGATTCCAAGCATGAGACGCCAACCGTATTGGAGAGGGAGCTTGGCAAATAGGTAGTTGGCGATGTAGCCGAGGAGGATGCCGAGGCTGATGCACATGTCGGGGAGGGAACTCAGGGAGCCACGTGATGAGGCGGAGGAAATCTCGGCCGAGTACACATGTGCGATCATGAGTGAGTACCCGACCCCGACGCCGGTGACACAACGGCCGACGAAGAGCATGATGAAGTTCAGGCCGAGTCCCATGAGTGCTGAGCCGACAAAGAAGATAGCACAAGCCACGACGATGGTGTACCGGCGGCCGATCGTGTCTGAGAGTCTGCCGGCGGTTAAAGACCCAAATAGCGCAAACACATTTAGTATTCCAGCGAGCACTTGGAGTTGCCCGTCTGTCGTCTTGAGGTCCTCCTTGATAAATAGCATTGCACCGCTCATCACTCCTGTATCTAAAATATCCACCGACCAAAACTTATTTATTACTTGAACATTTATGATCTCGGACATTCATGAATCGCTCAATCAAAACTTATAACATATATATTCATTTGAGTGGTGTGAGGACATCTCATCCGTAATGGTGGATACATAGAACGATTAAATGAAAAATGACAACATAAATTTTAGCTCACCATAACCCATCAAGATGGCGATGAAGGAGGCAACGACAACACAAGCGAATGCATACTTGTTGAGGCCTTCATTCCTCGGGTCCTTCCCTTCCATGTTTCTTTTTTCGTCTTATGATAAAAAAGTTGCTTTGTTCTTTCTTCTGTCCCTGCTCAACAGGATTCAATACAGACTATCTATGCAACAAATCCAATGTTCCCTCATCTTTTATAGGTAATGTTTTGGAAGGCCTTTCATGGTGCATGGATAATTTCTATTATTTGGAAACGTAACAATGTAGTGCTATGTTTAGTTCGTTGATATGTCCTCCAAGACAGCTTTGGTAGTTGGAGCTAACCGTATTCATGAGATATTAAATTATTATTTTAATGAGATGAATTAGTTTTACTCAATAATCATTGAATTTTATTAGAATCTAGAAACTAAACATTTTTTAAATGAAATTATGGAATACTTATGGAGATCACTTTTGTTTGGATAAATAATATTTTTTAGGCTGTGTTTGGATGCAAGAACTTATATTTTTATTAATTTTTAAGAACTAATTGATTAGATAGATAAGTTGTATTAATGCTTGGATGAAAAAAATAATGACGAAGAACAAAAAATGTAACTTGATATATAATTTGTAATGGATGTATGGATAAAAAGTAGGGACTAGAAAAAATAATTTATTTTATTATATAAAAATATTATAGTTAAATAATATATAATTAATTATTATTTAGGATGATTAAGAAAGTAGTTTAATAAATAATTTTAACAACAAATCTTTTTTTTATTATACTATGATACTACTTAAAGTATAATAAATAATTAAGAAAATAATATTTGATTGGTCATTAAATAATTTATTTTATAAGATAAACGATAATGTGCTAATAAATATATTATGACATATACTTTGAAACAAATAATGCAAAACAAAAAATTCGAGAAAAAAACAAAGAAAATTTTGGTTCATCCGTAATATACTTAAAGTATTTTACTTTTATTGTACTGGTTAAAATATAATTGGTAATTGAAAATAAACATTCATTATCAAATCGTAATAGCGATCGAATTGATAAATTAGATGATAATACAAAATATATAAACTAATCCTGTTATTATTTTGAGGCATTTTATGTTTGTGTGTGTGTAAAAACTTGGTGGCCCTTCTTTTTTAACCTATATATTAATTCTTTTTTTTTAAAAAAAAGTATGGCTCTTGCCTCAAGTAGGAATTTGGTGTCACGTGCACCTTTAAAGATCTGGTTCATCTTTTTTTTTTTTCATGGTTGTTGTCAAGTCCTCACCGCATTTTCTAGTGCCAAACACAATCTCATAGGGAATGTAAATTTTTTTCTTCAGGATTATAATATTTTGGTGATAAAATTTTCTATTTTGGTGATGCGCGGAATTTGGTGCAACTCCAGACAACAAATCGACAAGATTAAACTTGGTAATAAGGTTGTTGATTTTTTTCATTAACCTTATTCTATAGGGTGTTTGACTGTAATGGTCGTGAAACACATGTCACAAGCCATGAAAACCTATTTTCATTGTGATTCAAAATTGTTTAGACCGTGAAATGCTCGTAACGACCCATGGTGAAGTCTGAGTTCAACTTCTACTCATACCGTATGTCTCAAGTATCAATTGAAAATGAATGATGACTCAAATCTCAAAATTTGACTATGCCAAAATCTCTTAATGAAATCTACTCCAAATTATCTTATTTTATATAGAAAAATATTTCCATTTGTTCTCCGATTACATGGAATTAATCTTTATTTTTACATCAAATTTTTGTCGTCATTGCCAAGAAATTAATTTTTGTTTGATCTCATGTTATTTTGAGTCTTTATTTTTCTATTGCCTTCACATTTTCTTTTGGTTGTGTATCACGTGGATATCACTACATCCTCAATGGTGACGAAAAAATGAATATCAATCAACAATTTGAGGGAGACAAAATTGTAGTTGTAGTCCAGTAATACGAAGTTCAAACTAAGTCTACAGCAAGTCATAACGAGTACTTGAAGTCAACAAATTCAATATGAAGACTTGTTTATCAACCTAGAAAGCATAATCACAAATAAACTCAATCTTTTTTTGAAGCAACTCTTTATACAAAGCTATCAACTTGAAAATATGTAGAGATAACTTCCAAATATGCAGCATCAAAGCGAAGAAACCAAGGATGGCATCATAACACTTTATAATTCGAAGCCTTCAATTGATTAACCTTGAAGAGATGATGGATCAATGATAGTTAAATTGAGGGGTGTAGTGATAACTTGCTGGTTTTGGGGTCAAATTTCAGATTTTTCCATTTTTGATTTAACTCCCTAATTCACTTTCTATTGCAAGTATATAGGTCAATTGTAGTCTACCCAAATGTCATATCCATAGTGATTTGAAGCCTGAGACTCCCTAAACAATCTAGATTAGCCTTAACTAAAGTTAAAATTCCAAGAAATTGAAAGAAAGTTCAAACCGATTTCTAAAAGGGGCTAAAATGATAAATGTTTTTAGATTTTTGAAAGGTTATCAAAACTGAATTGTAAATGCTAAACTAGAGGCTCAAGGGGTTTAACTATCAATGAGGAAGGTTCTCCTAGGAATTGGGGTTCATCTAACTTAATTATGGATGGAAATGGACAAGTTATCACTTTTTAGTCAAATCTGATTCAACATTTTTAGTCAAGTTTTCACAGCTCAATTAGACCAGAATTAAACAATATATTGTCATATATTTGTTAGCCAAGTTGAATTAGAAGAGGATCCCCACTGAAAATCAAATTATCATTATGTTCAATCCAAGTCACTTTGCTGATTTTTTGGCAATTCAATAAAATCTGAAATGATAACTTCTAAATTGTACTTTGAAAATGAAGGGCATGCTTCAATCAGCTAAACAGGGATGAAATCAATCCGATATTAATGCAAATGCTCCTTGGTTTATCTCTAAACTACAAGAGGATTTAAAATCAGCCTCTCAGCTGTAAATTCAAATGAAATCTACGTTTCCATTAATGGATTGGATAGAAATCAGCACTCAATTACATATGGAACTCAGCACATGCAATTGCTTCTTGGTTCATCTCTGAACAGCAAGAAAACGTTTAGTACACCTCTCAGTGATTAAGTGAAATCAGGGGCTTAACAATCACAAGGCAGATTCCACAAATTTCAAGAAATCAGCAATGGAAATTTAGAAATCAGCATCGAAATCAGCAACAATTCAAGGATTAAAATCTTAGAAATACCATTGTCTCTTGATTCATTTGTGAATAAGAATGAAACCATAAAGCAACCTCTCAGTTGTTAATTCAATTAGGGCTCCACAATGATAAGAATCAGATTTAATGAAATCAGAAATGGAAAACAGATTTCAGAAATGAATGAATCATATTTCTAATTGGGGATTGAACCTAGAAACTTTCCATTGGCCCTTGATTCATTTCTGGACAAGGGGTAGATCAAAGGACAACATCTCAGTTATAAATATAAATAGGACCTCACAATGTCAAGACTAGGATCAATCAAAACTGATTTCAGAAATAAAAATCAGAAATAAGAACTTCATGAATTCAGAAATTAGTGCAGGAAATCAAATTTGTCCCTAATCCATCTACAACTAATCTAGACTACTACCCTATCCTAGGAGACATGAAGTTTAGCTCCTCATAAATACAAAGTTAGATAAAAAATAGAGTGAAGAACAGAGGCTAATCATCCTGATTTTGAGGGCTGTTCTGCAGAAATCAGCTTCTTCTCCACTTCATCTCCACTTCAACTTTCTGTCTAGCAGCCCTCCAAATGGAGGCTCTCCTTTCCTTTCAGGGTTTCTTCAGCTTATATATGGCCATTCAACACCCTCATATCAGCATCTAAATGTCCCAAAATCTCTTATTGTGCCAAGTGTCCAGCTCTGAAATTCCAACTGCAGAATCAACAGCTTTTTGGTGTGGTCCCCCACCTTTTTCCACTTTTTTCCAATCTATTTTCCCTGATACAAAATTCACAATAGCAAACATCAATGTCCTCTAATAAGAAATAAACAAATAGGAATTAGGACAGCAAGTAAACTCAACTCAATAATCAAAGGGAGTTTGGTGATGTACAAGAATGGAAATCGATATGAAAAACTAATGGTTTTGAAACCCGGAAATGATAACTTTGCACTAATCATGGAAATTATCCAAATACAAGTGGTTCAAGGCATTAGAGGCATCAAATGGATTAGGGTGGAAAGTGAGTGAAATCAGAAATCAAATATGAATAAGATTTCATAGAAATGATAACTTGGATGCCAAAACGATAACTTGATTGCCTTAAAACGATAACTTGTCATAACTTTTGTTGTGGTTATTCAAATGTGATCAAATTTGAACAGCAATGAGTTAGGACAATAATATAATGAATGTCTAAGGCCTTTGTGAGAATTGATAGTTTTGCTTGTCGAAATGACAGTTTTGCCCTTTAATGATAACTTGACATTGGAAAAATGATAACTTGTTCAAATGGACTTAAAATTTTGCACAAGTTGAGATATGATCATCCAAATATGATTTATTCATGATAGTAATGGATTTAGGGCAAGAAAATCATTGAAAATCAGTTCATTCAAAATAATGAAAACTTGACATATAAGAGTGATAACTTGTCCTAAAAATGATAACTTGGCATAGAATTAAAATATTTATGGATTTTGGTATTTCAGAACCTCTATGCTCATGGAATATAAGTATAAAATGATGAATATCAACTAGTTATCACAATCCATACATTTCAAACATAATTGGCCAAAAGTTAGGCAATTTAGGGATTCGATAGGGGTGAAATGCATCCAAAATGGGGTAAAAACCTATAGTGGTCAGCTAGTGATCAAACTCTCCCAAGCTTAGCCTTTTGCTTGTCATCAAGAAAAACATTCAGAAATTAAGGACAAACTTGAATTAAAAGTCCACAAATGAAGTAAAAGTCCACTGAATTGAATCCAATGAGTTTTCCACTTTGCCAACACTTCATTCTTTCCAAAAACTCAATTTCTATCTAGGGAATCACAGAGGCTAAAGCAAATTTAAGCCATGGAAGAAGTACTAACAATAACATGTTTGAATTGTAAGAATTGTCAACTTTACTACAAGATTGAATTACAAATCCCTTCATGAACAGATTTTCATTGCTTAAACAGGTTTAACACCTGACCTTTATTCATGAAATGCAAATAAACAGGTTTAGCACCTGATTTTTATTCATGCTTTCATTAGGAGAGATTCCTTTGGAAGTTTTGCTCTCCTAAATTTTTTTCTTTATTGCATTGAAGAGAGATTCCTTTGGAAGTTTTGCTCTCTTCCTTTTTTCTATGCATGCATGCAACTTTTTACTTTTCATTTACTCATTTTTCTATCATGTTCATGAAGTGAGCAATAGTTCAAACTCAAGTATAGTTTAGATCCCTTTATCCAAAAAGTCAAGTTTTCCTATTTAACATGGCAGCAAGAGCTTTGATTCCCTTCTAGACATCTGATTTACTAATTCAATCCATAAGTATCAGCTAGTGTGACCCACAAAAAGGAAAAATTTTCAACTGAAAATTGATTCAAGTGCATTTGAATTGAATAGCCAATTAAAGCAACAAGACTAATGGTCAAGTTGGCCACTTGGTATTGGAGTGTACCAACTATCATAATGAAGTATTTTACCCATTTTAGAGTCAAAATAAAGGCAAAACTTGAATTGGACTCGATTAGTGATAACTAGTGATAACCGGATGAAACTAATGATAACTTGGTCAAAACAATGATAACCTGGTGATAAATTATATATGGACATTAAAATTAATTGAAAACATAGTGTAATAGTTAGAAAAGTACCAGGTTTCCTCCCCCAAGCTTAGCCTCAACACTGCCCACAGTGTTGGAAAGTTAAGGCAAGGGAGAGGGTTGGGATGGTATGAAATATATGGAATTTGCATTTGGTCCCTTTCAATGGGTCTTGCATTTCAATCCTACTCTTCAGGTGTTCCATACTTCATGAATTGCATCTAATCCTGCAGAAAAACAAGAGAGATCAATGGGGTATTCAATATCAGATTTTTAGATGCATAATTCAACAATGCAATGGGATTCACTGAAATTCAGCTATGATGGATTGGGACAACTGATATGCATGATGATTCAGACATTAATATGATGAATTCAGCATGAGAGAAAAGATTATATCAGTTATCATTGGGATTTCAATGAGAAGAATCAGAAATGAGGGTAGGGGTACTCCCTTCTTTTCAATTTGTGGATGGATCTGATTTCTCCCTTCTTTATTCCTGCAAAACAGAAAGGTTAAGTATAAAAAGGCTTGGGTTACCTCCCAAGAAGTGCCTTTCTTTAATGTCTTAGGCTAGACATTGTTACAACTTCTTCATGTCAAGGAGGTTTAAATAGTATGATATGATCAAGTAGAGATCTCAATCTGTGGACAGCTTCACTAATTAAGTATGGATCTCTTTGTTTGTTAATGAGTGACCTTTGTTTTTCACTTGGATGTACCCCTCCTTCATTGTCCCATAAGTCTACTAGCTTCTCATCTCTAGAATCCTCATGTATGATATATGAATCCCCTGGATTAGGAAGAGGTTTCAGCTCCAATTGGGAGGAAATATCCTGAGTTGAATTGGTGTGGGGTTCAGCAGTGAAAACTTCCAACACCCCATTTTGGAATTCTGAATTCCCTACTGATTGGAGTGCATTCATAGCTGATTTATATGCTTTGGCGATCCTCTAATTTCTTCAAATGATCAAACATTAGGCACCTTTGCAATGGATCTTCAATGGGAATTATAGGAGAAACTTGCTGTACAATCTGATCCAGCTGCCCCTTTTCAAAATTATTTTCCTAAAAATTTGGCCTACTGATAACTTGTGACAATTGGGCCTTGACCAATATTTGTGGGAATGACACCTTGTCAAAGATCCTTCCATTGGCCTCATTTTGAAAGTTCATTTTCTGACTTCTCACAGCAGCCTCTTCAATTTCTTTTTCTTTAGGTTCTGAACAGGAGTGTTCCTCAACTAAATTTCCTTCCACATTCTTGGAGTTTGAATTCTTTTGAGCTGGATTGCCCTTTGCATTGGCTCTTCAACCAACCTTCCACTCCTAAGTTGAATGGTTTTGGCTTGTTCTTTACGGTTCATCTCTAGCTGTCCATAAAAAAACAAAGGGGGTCTAGTTGAAGTGCTGGCCTACTGAGCAAATTGACTTTCAAGCATTTTTTGATTTGCACTCATGGTTTCCAATCTAGAATTGATTTTTCAATATTTCCTCTCCTTGGCTGTCCTGCTTCTTCAAGATTTGTTGTAGCATCTTCTTCATTTTAGTTTGGAACTGGGAAGCCTGACTTTGTGGAGGTTGCTCATAAGAGCTCATTTGCATTGGAGCATTTGAAGGTTGACTTGCATATGGAGGTGGCTGGTTTCTTGGAAAAATCTTGGGTTGCCAATTAGAATTCTGCATTGGTGGACCTTGATAATGATTTGCCTTATAGGAAAAATAGGGATGGTTCCTGTTTTCTGGAATATAGAATTCAGAAGGGGGCTTCGCTCCATAATTCCCTACAACATTAACTTGGTCTATGGATTGCTCATGTTGCTGCATTATCAAGTTGCAACTCTCAGTGATATGGCCCTAGTTTCCACATACATCACACCTTGATTCACAATTGGAAGGCTTTCCTACATTAGTTGACAAATTCAGCTTCTCCAATGCCCTTTTCAATCCTTCTTCAATCTGGACAGCAATGTTATTAGCTTGAATTTCATTGGATGGCCTCCTTGTCTTGTCATGTGTAAGGAAATGGTGGTTCTTTGCCATGTTCTCAATTAATTGATAGGCTTCATCAATGTTTCTGGATGCAAATATCCCTCCTGCAGCTGTATCCAATGCAACCTTGCTGGGGTAGTTCAATCCTTTGTGGAAATAATTGACAAGTTGCCATTTCTCAAAGCCATGATGTGGACATGCCCTCAACAGTTCCTGAAGTCTTTGCCATGCCTCACAAATATTTTTCTGATCCAATTGGTAAAATCTGACTATTTGATCCCTGAAATTGTTAGTTTTGGAAGGAGGGAAGAATTCTGAAAGAAACAATTGCATAATCGACTCCCAAGTGGCCACTTCTTCAGGTTTGAGGGTCTTGTACCATATTTTGGCCTTGTCCTTAAGTGAAAAAGAGAATAGCCTCATGTAGACAGAGTTCATTGGAGTGTTGTTGAAATGGACCGTACTGCAAATCTCCTTCAAGTTGTCCAAATGTGAGGCTGGATCCTCAGCCCCTAATCCAGAAAATTAGTACTGCCTAATCATAGTAATAAGGGCTGGATTGATTTCAAAGTTTGCCACAGGTGCTTGGCCTCCATCTCCAAGTTGATTCCTGACATTACTAGGTGAGTAGCAATCCTTCAAAGTCCTTGGTGCAGCCATATTGCCTTGCTCCTCTTTCTCTTCTTCAAATATCCTTCTCCTTGCCTCAAGCCTTTGCAATTTCCTTCTTCTCAAGAATCTTCTTTCAGGCTCAGGATTTGATTGGTAATGTTCCTCTTGATTGTCCAAATCCTGCATAAATGAATTCAGAAGTATCAAATTGAGAAAAGAAAGAAAAATAGACAAAATTGAAAATTGGGAATGATAACTTGCAAAAACTGAAAATTGGCCTAACAAATGGACTAAAAACTAATCTAAAACTAATCTAAACTATCTAAGTTAGTCTAATTGACCTCAAATCTCCGACAACGACGTCAAAAACTTGATAGTGAAATTGAGGGGTGTAGTGATAACTTGCTAGTTTTGGGGTCAAATTTCATATTTTTCCATTTTTGATTTAATTCCCTAATTCACTTTCTACGTGATCACTTGCTGATCACTATAAGTTTCTAACCCATCTTAGATGCAATTCATACATATCGAGTCCCATTTTTGCCTATTTTTGGGCCAATTATACTTGGAATGCATACATTGTGATAACTAGTTAATATTCCTCATTTCATACTTAATTCCATGTGCATAGAGGTCCTGAAATGCCAAAATCCATTAATATTTAATTTCTATGTCAAGTTATCATTTTGATGACAAGTTATCATTATTATTATCATTATTTTGAGTGAGCTGAATTCTAATGATTATTCTGCCCTAAATCCATCATTATCATGTATAAATCATATTTGGATAGTCACATCTCAACTTGTGCAAAGTTTTAAGTCCATTTGAACAAGTTATCATTTTTCAAGTGCCAAGTTATCGTTAAAGGGCAATTCTGTCATTTCAACATGCAAAACCATTAATTCTGCACAGGGACCTTAAGCAATCATCTTATTATTGTTCTAACTCATTGCTGGTCAAATTTCATCACATTTGGATAACCACAACTCAAGTTATCACAATTTATCGTTTTTAAGTCATATAAGTTATCGTTTTTGGGCACCCAACTTATCACTTCTTAGAAATCTCATTCATATTTGATTTCTGAATGCACTCACTTGTTACTCTAGTCCATTTGATGCTTCTAATGCTTTGAATCACTTGTATTTGGATCATTTCCATGATTTGTGACAAGTTATCATTCCGAGCCCCTTAATTCATTAATTTTGATACAAGTTTTCATTCCTGCACAACACCTAATACCATTTGATATCTGAGCTAGCAACTATCATCATCTTAATCTTTATTTGTCAAAACACCATTCAAGGGCTTTGATGCTTGCTGTTTGAGGATTTGTAGCAGGGAGAAAGGTGGCCAAAGAGTGGAAAAAGTAGGGGGGACCATCTACTTTTTCTTGCACAAAAAGGAATATGTAGCTGGAATTTCAGAGGGGTGGACAGGTGGCTGCAATCAAAGGATAAGGAACATTCTGATGCTGATCCAAGGGTGGATAGGAGTCATATAAAAGGGGAATTTCTGAAGGAGAGAAAGGGGGGCTGGACATTGAGGGTTTGAGCAAGGGTTTGGAGCAAGAAAGGAGGCTGCTGTGGAGGAGCTGCTGGACTTGAAACTGCTGGCCGAGAGTTTCAAAGAACAATGATTTGTATATGTTTCTCATTCCATTTGATGTCAAGCTTTGTAATTATGAGGAGCTAAACTCCATTTCTTCTAGGATAGGGTAGTAGTTTAGATTAGTTTTGGATGGATATGAAATGGTTTATAATCCTGCACTGAAATCAATCCTGATTTTCAAATTTCAGAAATGTTCTATATTGATTCATGCTATGTTATCATTAGATCCATTTGTAATTGATGACTGAGAAGTCTTGTTTGATCTAATCATCTTTCAGGAATGAATTAAGAGATAGTATCAGATTTCTGGATTTCATTTTATTGCAATCTGATTTTTGATTTCCAGTTTTCTGATTTTCTGAATTTCTGGACCTGATTTCCTGAACATTCTAATTTCTGTGGCTGTTTGAACCTGTTCTTCACTCTCCATCTGATTAGTTAAGTCATTTGGATGTTGCTATTGTTCCTATTTTGTTCAGAAATGAATCAAGATGTTTGGACAATCATTTTGACTCAAATCAGATTGTTCCTCTGATTTCTGAACTAAAAGCCTGAATTCTGATTTTTTTCTGATTTCTTGTTGGAACATATTTTGCCAATTGAATCCCCTGAATCTATTCTATCACTGAGAGGTGAATCTTAGGGATGTCTTGCAGTCCAGAGATGGGTTAAGAATTAGTTGGCAAACCAGAATTCTATTGGTTTATGATTCTGATTTGCAGAATTTTATTTGCTAATTTATGTTTCTAATTTCCAATTGAATTATGATTTCCTTTGTTAAGCCTCAACTTAATCCACTGCTGAGAGGTAGTCATTAGGCCATCCTTGCGATCTAGAGATGGGCCAAGGAGCAATGGAAATTGTGAATTCTTGTGGTCATATGCCTTGCACTTCCAATTAAATTGTGTTTGTGTGGATTTCATTTTATTTTGCAATCGAGAGGTTGAATATAAATCCCCCTGGAATTCAGAGATGAATAAAGGAGCACAAGCACCATATTTGAGTAGATTTCATCCTTGTTTGATTGATTGGAATGATTCCATCTTTTTATGATTGTAATTACAAGTTATCATTGCAGAATTTCTTTGAATTGTAAAAATCAGCAATGAACACCCCATTGAGCTGAATGATAACTTGAATTTCAGTGAGGACCCTCTATTGATTCAATCTAGCTAACAATTATATGACAATATGTTGCTTAGTTAGATGCTTATTGAGCTGTGGGAATAGTCATTTTCATGATTGAATCAAAGTTGGACATTTAATGATAACTTGATCCATTCCATCCTTAATTAATCTAGATGAACCCCAAATCCTAGAAGAATCTTCCTCATTGATAGTTAAACCTTTCTAGCCATTAATTTAACATTTATAATTCAGTTTTGCAAAAGTTTTCGAGACCCCAAAATTTGTTATCATTCTGCACTTGTTAAAAAAACTATTTTCACTTCCAATTAAAAATCTGTTTTTGCTATCTTAATTAGGATTAATCTAAACTATTTTTAGGTAGTTTAGAAATTCAAATCTTTGTGGATACGACAACCTAAGTCTACTACAACTTATCTGTGCACTTGCAACTAGTGAGTTGGGAGACCAAAAATTTAAAAACTTGACCTTTTCTTTAATTTAAGCAAGTTATCACTACTCAATCCCAAATATCACTATCACTACTGCAAGTATACAGGTCAATTGTAGTCTACCCAAATGTCGTATCCACAGTGATTTGAAGCCTAAGACTCCCTAAAAAATCTAGATTAGCCTTAACCAAAGTTAAAATTCCAAGAAATTGAAAGAAAGTTCAAACCGATTTCTAAAAAGGGCTAAAATGATAACTATTTTTAGATTTTTGAAAGGTTATCAAAACTGAATTGTAAATGCCAAACTAGAGGCTCAAGGGGTTTAACTATCAATGAGAAAGTTTCTCTTAGGAATTGGGGTTCATCTAACTTAATTATGGATGGAAATTGACAAGTTATCACTTTTTAGTCAAATCTGATTCAACCTTCAACATGGCTGTTTTCACAGCTCAATTAGACCAGAACTAAACAATATATTGTCATATATTTGTTAGCCAAGTTGAATTAGAAGAGGATCCCCACTAAAAATCAAGTTATCATTATGTTCAATTCAAGTCACTTTGCTGATTTTTTGGCAATTTAATAAAATCTGAAATGATAACTTTTAAATTGCACTTTGAAAATGAAGGGCATGCTTCAATCAGCTAAACATGGATGAAATCAATCCAATATTAATGCAAATGCTCCTTGATTTATCTCTAAACTAAAAGAGGATTTAAAATCAGCCTCTCCGCTGCAAATTCAAATGAAATCCACGTTTCCATTAATGGATTGGATAGAAATCAGCACTCAATTACATATGAAACTCAGCACATACAATTGCTTCTTGGTTCATCTCTGAACAGCAAGAAAACTTTTAGTACACCTCTCAGTGATTAAGTGAAATTAGGGGCTTAACAATCACAAGGCAGATTCCACAAATTTCAAGAAATCAGCAATGGAAATTCAGAAATCAACATTGAAATCAGCAACAATTCAAGGATTAAAACCTTAGAAATACCATTGTCTCTTGATTCATTTCTGAACAAGAATGAAACCATAAAGCAACCTCTCAATTGTTAATTCAATTAAGGCTCCACAATGATAAGAATCAGATTTAATGAAATCAGAAATCAGAAATGGAAAACAAATTTCAGAAATGAATGAATCAGATTTCTAATTGGGGATTGAACCTAGAAACTTGCCATTGGCCCTTGATTCATTTCTGAACAAGGGATAGATCAAAGGACAATCTCTCAGTTGTAAATATAAATAGGACCTCACAATGTCAAGACTTGGATCAATCAAAATAGATTTCAAAAATAAAAATCAGAAATTAGAACTTCAGGAATTCAGAAATCAGTGCAGGAAATCAGATTTGTCCCTAATCCATCCACAATTAATCTAGACTGCTACCCTCCTCATAATTACAAAGTTAGATACAAAATAGAATGAAGAACAGAGGCTAATCATCCATATTTTGAGGGTTGTTCTGCAGAAATCAGCTTCTTCTCCACTCCATCTCCACTTCAGCTCCACTTCAGCTTCCTGTCCAGCAGCCCTCCAAATGGAAGCTCTCCTTTCCTTTCAGGATTTCTTCAGCTTATATATGGCCATTCAACACCCTCATATCAGCATCTAAATGTCCCAAAATCTCTTATTGTGCCAAGTGTCCAGCCCTGAAATTCCAGCTGTAGAATCAGTAGCTTTTTGGTGTGGTCACCCCACCTTTTTCCAATCTGTTTTCCTGTTACAACATCCACAATAGCAAAAATAAATGTCCTCTAATAAGAAATAAACAAATAGGAATTAGGACAGCAAGTAAACTCAGCTCAATAATCAAAGGGAGTTTGGTGTTGTACAAGAATGGAAATCGATATGAAAACTAATGATTTTGGAACCCGGAAATAATACCTTTGCACTAATCATGAAAATTATCCAAATACAAGTGGTTCAAGGCATTAGAGACATCAAATGGATTAGGGTGGCAAGTGAGTGAAGTCAGAAATCAAATATGAATAAGATTTCATAGAAATGATAACTTGGATGCCAAAACGATAACTTGATTGCCTTAAAACGATAACTTGTCATAACTTTTGTTGTGGTTATTCAAATGTGATCAAATTTGAACAGCAATGAGTTAGGACAATAATATAATGAATGTCTAAGGCCTTTGTGAGAATTGATAGTTTTGCTTGTCGAAATGACAGTTTTGCCCTTTAATGATAACTTGACATTGGAAAAATGATAACTTGTTCAAATGGACTTAAAATTTTGCACAAGTTGAGATATGATCATCCAAATATGATTTATTCATGATATTAATGGATTTAGGGCAAGAAAATCATTGAAAATCAGTTCATTCAAAATAATGAAAACTTGACATATAGGAGTGATAACTTGTCCTAAAAATGATAACTTGGCATAGAATTAAAATATTTATGGATTTTGACATTTCAGAACCTCTATGCACATGGAATATAAGTATAAAATGAGGAATATCAACTAGTTATCACAATCTATACATTTCAAACATAATTGGCCAAAAGTTGGGCAATTTAGGGATTCGATAGGGGTGAAATGCATCCAAAATGGGTAAAAACTTATAGTGAACAGCCAGTGATCAGTCAATTCATTCTAATTGAAATGAAGCTACAAAGACCGAACCAACATATTCAAAATTTGGGCTCAGTTGACTCAAATACAGAGCCAAATTGAAGTGGACAATTGATCACTAGCTGATCATAGTATGTTTTTATCCCATTTTCTATTCAAAACACCCATATCGAGCCCTCAAATTGCCTAACTTTTGGTCTGTTATGCTTGGAATGCATGGATTGTGATAACTAGTTGATCTTTTTCATTTTATATTTAATTCTATGTGCATAGAGGTTCTGAAATGCCACCCTAATCCTTTTGACGCCTTCAATGCTTTGAACCACTCAAATTTGGACAATTTTTATGAAATATGCAAAGTTATCATTCAGGACTTTAAAACTATTATTTTTTACTATGGATTTTAATTCTGCATAACACCAAACCCCATTTGATAATTGAGCTGACATTACTTGTTGTATTAATCCTTATTTGTTTAAATCTTATTAGAAGACTTTGATGCTTGTTGTTTTGGCTCTTATTGCAGGTGAATGGAGCTGAAAAAGGTTGAAAAAGCAAAGGGAGGACCACTTGCTTTTTGGCTCTTCAAAAAGCTGTCATATGCAGATATTTTTAGGACCTGGACAGGTGGCTTACATCAAAGGTTATGGGACATTTTGATGCTGATCTAAGGGTGATTAAAGGCCATATATAAGCTGAAGAAACCCTGGAATCGGGGGGGGAGCCTCCATTTGGAGGGCTGCTGGACCATAGCTGAAGGAAGGGTTGCAACTTTGATTTCTGTGGACAGGATTCTGTTCTTCTGATTTTAGAATGTTTAGCCTTATTAATTCTTCCTGTTATGTATCAATTCTTGTAATTATAATGAACTAAATCGTAGCTCTCCTAGGATAGGGTAGTATGCTAGTTTAGTTATGGATGGATGAGAACAAATCTGATTTTCTGCTTGATGTCAAAACATTTCTGATTTCTGATTTCTGAATCTCCTGCACATGAATTTGTTCTTGACATTGTGTTGTCCTATTAATATTTACAAATGAATCAAGGGCCAATGGCAATTTTCTATGTTCAATCCCCAATTAGAAATCTGATTCATTCATTTCTGAAATCTATTTTTCCATTTCTGATTTCTGAATTGTCAAATCAGTTTTCATCATTGTGGAGCCCTGATTTCTTAGTAGCTGAGAAGCTAATCTTTAGGTTCCTTCTTGTTCAGAAATGAAACAAGAGACAATGGTAATTCCAAGGTTTCAATCCTTGAAATGTTGCAAACTATCCATTGCTGATTTTTTATTTTCAAATCTGATTTCCAAATCCGATTTCTTGAAATTTGTGGAATCTGCCTTGTTATTATTAAGTCCTTGATTTCATTTAATCACTGAGAGGTGTACTTAAGGTTTTCTTGCTGTTCAGAGATGAACCAAGAAGCAATTGCATGTGCTGAGTTCCATATGTAATTGAGTGTTGATTTCTATCCAATTCATTAGTGAAAATGTGGATTTTATATCCATTTGCAGCTGAGAGGCTGATTTAAAATCCTCTTGTACTTTAGAGATATACCAAGAAGCATTAGAACTAATTTTGGATTGATTTCATTCCTGTTTAGTTAATTGAAGTAATTCCCTCATGTTTAAGGTGCAATTGGATGTTATCATTTCTGATTTTCACTACAATTGCCAAAAATCAGCAAGGAATTTTGATCTTGAGCCTAATGATAACTTGATATTCAGTGGGGATCCTCTTGTAATTCAATCTAGCTAACATTTATATGAGAATATAATGATTATTTTTGGACAAATTCAGCTGTCAGAGCAGCCATGTTGAGATTGAATTAGATTTGACTAAAAATTGATAACTTGTCCCATTCCATCCATAATTAAGTTAGATGAACCCCAACTCCAAGGAGAACCTTCCTCATTGATAGATAAGCCCTTTTAGCCCTTAGTTTAGCATTTATAGTTCAGTTTTGATAAATTTCCATAAGTCCAAAAATAGTTATCATTTTGCATTCCCTTAAAAATATGTTTTTACTTCCCTTCAATTTCCTATTTTTGCCACTTTAGTTAGGGCTAGTCTAGATTATTTTAGGGAGTCTTTGGCTTCAAATTAATGTGGATATGACATTTAGGGTTTACTACAATTGATCTGTATACTTTCAGTAAAAAGTCAATTCGGGAGTTAAATAAAAAATTAGAAAATCTGAAATTTGACCCCAAAATCAGCAAGTTATCACTACATCCCTCAATTTCACTATCAAGTTTTTGGCACCGTTGCCGGGGATTTGAGGCCAATTAGGTTAACTTAAATAGTTTAGATTAGTTTTAGACTAGTTTTTAGTCCATTTATTAAGCTAACTTTCAGTTTTTGCAAGTTATCATTCTGAATTTTGAACTTTTGTCTAGTTTTCCTTTCTTTCTTGAATTTGATACTTCTGAAATTCTTTATGCAGGACTTGGACAATCAAGATGACCATTATCAATCAGATCCTGAACCTAAAAAAAGATGCTTGAGAAGGAGGAGATTGCGAAGGATAGAGGCAAGGAGAAGAATTTTTTAAGAAGAGGTTATCAAACAAATCATGGCTGCTCCAAGGACATAAAGGATTATTATTCACCCAGCAATGTCAGAAATCAACAAGGGGATGGAGCCATAGCACCTATGGCTAATTTTGAAGTGAATCCAGCATTGGTCACAATGATAAGCCAATATCAATTTGCTGGATTGGGGATTGAGGATCCAGTTTCACACCTTGACAACTTCATGGAGATATGCAGCATTGTCCACTTCAACAATACCCCTATGAATGCTGTATACATGAGGCTATTCCCCTTTTCACTCAAGGACAAGGCCAAGACCTGGTAGACCCTCAAACTTGAAGAGATTGCCACTTGGGAGTCTATAGTTCAATTGTTTCTAGCTGAATTTTTTTCACCTAGCAAAACTGATAACTATAGGGACCAGATTGTCATGTTTTACCAATTGGATCAGGATAACATATGTGATGCATGGCAAAGACTCCAAAGCTTGTTGAGGGCATGTCCTCACCATGGATTTGAGAAATGGCAGTTGGTCTACTATTTCCACAAGGGTCTGGATTTTCCATCTAAAGTGGCATTGGACACTACTGTAGTAGGAATTTTTGCCTCCAAAAATATTAATGAGGCCTACCAATTAATTGAGAACATGACCAAGAACCACCATTTCCTTACACATGACAGGACAAGGAGGCTATCCAATGAAAATGAAGTCAACAACATTGCTGTCCAGATTGAACAAGGGTTGCAAAGGGCATTGGAGAAGCTGAATTTGTCACCTAATGTCAACCTTCCAATTCTGAATCAAGGTGTGATGTGTGTGGAAATCAGGGCCATGTCACTAAGAATTGTAACCTGATAATGCAGCAACATGAGCAAGCCATAGACCAAGTGAATGTTGTGGGGAATTATGTAGTGAAGCCCCCTGCTGAGTTCCATACTCTAGAAAATAGGAACCATCCTTACTTCTCTTATAAGGCCAATCACTACCAAGGGCAACCCATGCAGAATTCTAATTGGCAGCCCAAGATTTTGCCAAGGAACCTGCCACCTCCATATGGAAATCAGCCCTCAACCATTCCAATGCAAAGAACTCCTTATGAGCAGCCACCACAACCTCAACCCACTCAATTCTCAAAGATGGAAGAGTTGCTGCAACAAATTTTGAAGAAACAAGAGAAGCAAGAGGAGGCAATGCAGAAGCTAACCAATGGATATGAAGCCTTAAGTGCCAATCAAAAGTTGCTTGAGAGCCAAATTGCCCAACAAGCAAGCACCTCCACTAGACAACTTATGTTCTTCCCAGGACAATCAGAAGGGAATCCCAAGGAACAAACCCAAGCTATCCAACTCAGGAGTGGAAGGATTGTTGAGGAACCAATGATGAATGTTGAGGGCAATCCAGCCCAAGCAATTTCAAGCTCATCCTCTATTGAAGAGCCAATAGAGGAAGCTATGGCAGAATTCAATTTTGTAGAAGGAATGGAACATTTAATGAAGGGAGATCAATGTTTTGCCTACTGAAAGATGGAACCAAGAGCTCAAAGATCTTCCAACAATGATGCATTTAAAGAGGCCATTAAAGAAATGGTTACTTAAACAAGATGGTGACCCAGGGGATTCAGATGTCATACATGAGGATTCTAGGAATGAAAAGCTAGTAGACTTCTAGTACAATGAAGGAGGGGTACATCCAAGTGAAAAACAAAGGCCAATCATTACAAACAAAGAGATCCATACTTGATTAGTGAAGCTGTCCACAGATTGAGATCTCTACTTGATCATATCATACTATTTAAACCTCCTTGACATGAACAAGTTGTAACAATGTCTAGCCTAAGACACTAAAGTATGGCATTTCTTGGGAGGTAACCCAAGCCATTTTATATCTCATTTTCTCTGTTTTGCATGAATAATTCAGAGGGAAATTAGAATCACAAACACCCTTTCACCTAGGGAGTACCCCTACTCTCAATTTTGATTTTCTCACTGAAATCCCAATGATAACTGATATTATCTTTTCCTTCATGCTGCAATTATCATATTGTCATCTGAATTATCATTCATATCAATTATCCAAATCCATCATTTCTGAATTTCAGTGAATTTTAATGCATTTCATTGAATTGTGCACCCCAAAAATCTGATATTGTAGATTTCATTTATACCCTTTATTTCTCTGCAGGATTAGTTGAAATTCATGAAGTATGGATCACCCAAAAGCCTCTGCTTGAGACGCAAGAACCATTGGAAGGGATCAAATGCAAAATTTCATACCCTCCCAAGACTCTCCCTTACCTATCTCTTTCACCACTGTGGACAGTGCTGAGAATAAGCTTGGGGGAGGAAACCTGGTGCTTTTCTAAACTTTACACCATGTTTTCAATCTATTTTAATACTCATATCATCATTTATCATCAGGTTATCACTGTTTGAACAAGTTATCGTTGATTTCACTCGGTTATCACAAGTTATAACTGGTTATCATTTTTTGAGCTCAATTCAATTCTTGCCTTCATTTTAACTTTGAAATGGGTGAAATACCTTATCATGATGGGTAGTACACTCCAATATCAAGTGGCCAATTTGGCCATTAGTCTTCTTGCTTTAATTGGCCTATCAATTCAGATGCATTTGAATTAAATTCAGCTAAAAAATTTTCTTTTTTGTGGGTAACAAGCTGACATTCATGGATTAAATTAGCAGTATATGATGTCTAGAAGGGAGTCAAGGCTCTTGCTGCCATGTTAAATAGGAAAACTTGACTTTTTGGACAAAGGGATCTAAACCTTACTTGAGTTTGAACTATTGCTCACTTCATGAATAGAATAGAAAAGAAAAATGAAGAAAAGAAAAAGTGAAAAGTTGCATTTTGCATTGCATGCATGCATAAATAAAGATAGTGAAAATTCCAAAAAGTAACTTCTCCTGAATAAAGTCAAGATTTTTATCCTGTGACCAGCATGAATAAAAATCAGGTCTTGACATGTTTACTTGCATTTCATGAATAAAAGTCAGGTGTTAAACCTGTTTAAGCAGTGGAAAATCTGTTCATGAAGAGATTTGTAGTTAAACCCCTTTGTAAAGTTAACAATCCCTGAAATTCAAACTTGTTATTGCTAGTACTTCTTTCATGGCTTAAATTTGCTTTAGCCTCTGTAATTCCCTAGCTAGAAATTGAGTTTTTGGAAAGAATGAAGTGTTGGCAAAGTGGGAAACTCATTGGACCTAATTCAGCTGATTTTCAATTCATTTGTGGGCTGTTAATTCCAGTTTGTCCTTAACTTTTGTATGTTTTGTTTGAGGACAAGCAAAATGCTAAGCTTGGGGGAGTTTGATCACTAGCTGATCATAGTATGTTTTTATCCCATTTTCTATTCAAAACACCCATATCGAGCCCTCAAATTGCCTAACTTTTGGCCAATTATGTTTGGAATGCATGAATTGTGATAACTAGCTGATCTTTCTCATTTTATACTTAATTCCATGTGCATAGAAGTTCTGAATTGCTAAAATCCATAAAAATGATAATTCTATGCCAAATTATCATTTTGTAGGGCAAGTTATCACTCCAAGTGCACAAGTTATCATTATTTTAATTGAGCTGATTTACAGTGATTATTTTGCTCTAAATCCCTTGCCATCATGAATTATTCATATTTGGATGACCATATTTCAATTTGTGCAAGGTTATCACTCCATTTCATAAGTTATCATTTTTTAGTGTTGAGTTATCGTTTAAGGGCAAAACTATCATTTTGATATGCAAAACTATCAATTCTACACAAAGGCATTAAGCAATCATTAAATTACTTCCTTAACTCATTGATGTTCAAATTTCATCACATTTGGACAACCACAACCAAAGTTATGACAAGTTATCGTTTTTATGACATCAAGTTATCGTTTTTGGCACCCAAGTTATCATTCCTATGAAATCTTATCCACATTTGATTTCTGACCTCATTCACTTGCCATCCTAATCCTTTTGATGCCTTCAATGCTTTGAACCACTCAAATTTGGACAATTTTCATGAAATATGCAAAGTTATCATTCAGGGCCTCAAAACTATTATTTTTTAGTATGGATTTTAATTCTGCATAACACCAAACCCCATTTGATAATTGAGCTGACATTACTTGTTGTATTAATCCTTATTTGTTTAAATCTTATTAGAAGACTTTGATGCTTACTATTTTTGCTCTTATTGCAGGTGAATGGAGTTGAAAAAGGTTGGAAAAGCAAAGGGAGGACCACTTGCTTTTTGGCTCTCCAAAAAGCTATCATATGCAGATATTTTCAGGACCTGGACATTTTGATGGCTTACATCAAAGGTTATGGGACATTTTGATGCTGATCTAAGGGTGATTAAAGGCCATATATAAGCTGAAGAAACCCTGTAATAGGGGGGAGCCTCCATTTGGAGGGCTGCTGGACCATAGCTGAAGGAAGGGCTGCAACTCTGATTTCTGTGGACAGGATTCTGTTCTTTTGATTTCAGAATATTTAGCCTTATTAATTCTTCTTGTTATGTATCAATTCTTGTAATTATAATGAGCTAAATCGTATCTCTCCTAGGATAGGGTAGTATGCTAGTTTAGTTATGGATGGATGAGAACAAATCTGATTTTCTGCTTGATGTCAAAACATTTCTGATTTCTGATTTCTGAATCTGCTGCACATGAATCTGTTCTTGACATTGTGTTGTCCTATTAATATTTACAAATGAATCAAGGGCCAATGGCAAGTTTCTAGGTTCAATCCCCAATTAGAAATCTGATTCATTCATTTCTGAAATCTGTTTTTCCATTTTTGATTTCTGAATTGTCAAATCGGTTTTCATCATTGTGGAGCCCTGATTTCTTAGTAGCTGAGAAGCTAATCTTTAGGTTCCTTCTTGTTCAGAAATGAATCAAGAGACAATGGTAATTCCAAGGTTTCAATCCTTGAAATGTTGCAAACTATCCATTGCTGATTTTTTATTTTCAAATCTGATTTCTAAATCCGATTTCTTGAAATTTGTGGAATCTGCCTTGTTATTATTAAGCCCTTGATTTCATTTAATCACTGAGAGGTGTACTTAAGGTTTTCTTGCTGTTCAGAGATGAACCAAGAAGCAATTGCATGTGCTGAGTTCCATATGTAATTGAGTGCTGATTTCTATCCAATTCATTAGTGAAAATGTGGATTTCATATCCATTTGCAGCTGAGAGGCTGATTTAAAATCCTCTTGTACTTTAGAGATATACCAAGAAGCATTAGAACTAATATTGGATTGATTTCGTTCCTATTTAGTTAATTGAAGTAATTCCCTCATGTTTAATGTGCAATTGGATGTTATCATTTCTGATTTTCACTACAATTGCCAAAAAATTTGATCTTGAGCCTAATGATAATTTGATATTCTGTGGGGATCCTCTTCTAATTCAATCTAGCTAACATTTATATGAGAATATAATGATTATTTTTGGACAAATTCAGCTGTGAGTGCAGCCATGTTGAGATTGAATTAGATTTGACTAAAAATTGATAACTTGTCTCATTCCATCCATAATTAAGTTAGATGAACCACAACTCCTAGGAGAACCTTCCTCATTGATAGATAAACCATTTTAGCCCTTAGTTTAGCATTTGTAATTCAGTTTTGATAAATTTCCATAAGTCCTGTGTTTGGATGCAAGAACTTATATTTTTATTAATTTTTCAGAACTAGTTGATTAGATAGATGAGTTGTATTAATGTTTGGATGAAAAAAATAATGACGAAGAACAAAAAATGTTACTTGATATATAATTTGTAATGGATGTATGGATAAAAAGTAGGGACTAGAAAAATTAATTTATTTTATTATATAAAAATATTATAGTTAAATAATATATAATTAATTATTATTTAGGATGATTAAGAAAATAGTTTAATAAATAATTTTAACAACAAATCTTATTTTTTTATTATACTATGATACTACTTAAAGTATAATAAATAATTAAGAAAATAATTATTTGATAGTTCATTAAATAATTTATTTTATAAGATAAACGATAATGTGCTAGTAAATATATAATGACATATACTTTTAAAAAAATAATGGAAAACAAAAAATTCGAGAAAAAAACAAAGAAAATTTTGGTTCATCCGTGCAGAAATAGCTCAAAATTACTATATTATAACAATTTATTACTTTTGCTACGTGTAATAGTTATAGTTAAAATAATATTAATTTTCTTCAATTAGAAATTCTATTATTGAGTTTAAAAAGTTATTGTTATGGATATTTATGATTTTAAGTTTATATAATTTCATGTAATTATTAAATAGTATTTTACTTTTATTGCACTGGTTAAAATATAATTGATAATAGAAAATAAACATTCATTATCAAATCATAATAGCGATGGAATTGATAAATTAGATGATACTACAAAATATATAAACTAATCCTGTTATTATTTTGAGGCATTTTATGTATATATATGTGTGTAAAAGCTTGGTGGCCCTTCTTTTTTAACCTATATATTAATTCTTTTTTTAAAAGAAGTATGGCTCTTGCACCTTTAAAGATCTGGTTCATCTCTTTTTTTTCATGGTTGTTGTCTTCCTAGTGCCAAACACAATTTTATAGGGAATATAATTTTTTTTTCTTCAGGATTATAATATTTTGGTGATAAAATTTTCTATTTTGGTGATGGGTGGAATTTGGTGCGACTCCAGACAACAAATCGACAAGATTAAACTTGGTAATAAGGTTGTTGATTTTTTTTCATTAACCTTATTCTATATAATGTTTGACTGTAATGACCATGAAACACATGTCACAAGCCAAGAAAACCTATTTTCATTGTGATTCAAAATTGTTTAGACCGTGAAATGCTCGTAATGACCCATGGTGAAGTCTAAGTTCAACATCTACTCATACCATATGTCTCAAGTATCAATTGAAAATGAATGATGACTCAAATCTCAAAATTTGACTACGCCAAAATCTCATAATGAAATCTACTCCAAATTATCTTATTTTATATAGAAAAAGATTTCCATTTGTTCTCTGATTACATGGAATTAATCTTTATTTTTACATCAAATTCTTGTCGTCATTTTTTTAGTCTTTATTTTTCTATTACCTTCACATTTTCTTTTGGTTGTGTAAAGTAGTCAGGTTACATCTTTTATACGCACTCAACCATCACATGCATATCACTACATCCTCAATGGTGACGAGAAAATGAATATCAATCAACAATTTGAGGGAGACAAAGTTGTAGTCCAGTAATATGAAGTTCAAACTAAGTCTACAGCAAGTCAAAACAAGTACATGAAGTCAACAAATTCAATATGAAGACTTGTTTATCAACCTAGAAAGCATAATCACAAATAAACTCAATCTTTTGTTGAAGCAACTTGAAAATATCAACTTGAAAATATGTACAGATAACTTCCAAATCTGTGACATCAAAGCGAAGAAACCAAGGATGTCATCATACCAAATCTGTGAATTTTGGATATCGAGCTCAAGTTCGATGCGATAGAAACAAAGTCTGGGGCATAAAAAATAAAATTGTGCAATTGAATTCTCTGAATGCAAATAAACGAGATCCCAACCATCATCATGTGCCCATGCCACTGTGAGAATAGGTGGCATTCATAATCAAAGACTTCACAAGGACAATTGTGCAATGATGTATCAAAGAGATAAGTACATACATCAAAGATGGACAAGTTCCAAGAGGGAGCTCCCATTTGGAGGTTCCTAAAATTCAAATTTTGTCTCCAACAGCGACACCAATAACAACAACGTCGGATGCCATACCTCTGAAGTTCATAAATTATGCAACAAAGTGAGTAGATCGTCAGCATTATCAAATACCTCTCCAATCTCTACGAAGAAGTGACAAAGCAAAGGAAATTTGAGAAGCGCATCAACAACGCCAAAAACACTAGCAAAATCAGTCAAGTGGTAACCCAAAAATCAGTCATCTACCCATATCATTCGGCAGCATAAATCACAATGTCACTACCACCACCACCAAGCAACGAAAGGTTGGAGACATTGGGTGTCGTTCACCACTGCATTTGTTAGGTCGAGCTTTCCGGGCACATGAAATAATACCGGTGATATTGTTTCTTAATTGCTTATCTATTTATTTTATCTACACTAATAATCAATTTATATTCTTCTCTACGTATGTAATAGGACAGCCAAGTTAATGACTCTAAATTACAACTACTCTCTCTCTTTTTTCTATTAGTTTAGATCATTTTTTCATTTTATTAGCTAGTTTTCTTTTTCTTAATTTAGTTTCTTTATTTCATTATTTTAATTTTTTTTCTTCCTTTAACTCTGGATCCTATTTCCAAGTCCAATCATTTAAAAAAATAGTTCGTTTGTCATTTAAAAAAGAAAGTTCATTTTTCACTCGGCGTTATGATATTACCATGGGTTATTCTTTAACTTCATAGGGCCATTACTTGTATTAATAATCATTGTTTTAAATTCGAGATAGTCATGGGTCATTACAAATATTTCACTACACACTGCTTAAACCTCATGACTCATGACTATGAATTCACGAGCGTAACTGTAGCTTTCTTTTTTGGCATATTCAGATTTCATGGGTTGTGCATTATCATCATAAGGGTCATCGTGATCTCTTTCATGTAAACTCTATATTACGAATTTTAACCTCGTGGTAATGCATTGTACTATGGGCTAAAGGTAAAAAGCTCCGCTTTCATAGGTTGTTATTCACTTATAATGGTGGCAATCAGTGTATTACCATATCACTTGTAATGGGACATTTCAGTGGTTTATATTTTTCATTTCAAACTTCACAGGCATTTCACGGTAGCGGATCATTAGTTCCCTGACTACTTCATAATTCTTCAATAAGTAAGGTGACATTATAATCTTTTCACAAGTCGTTATATTGGGGTGTTCACTGGGGTGGGTCGACCTGATAAACCCAATGACCCGACCCGATTCGACCTAGTTTGGCTCGGGCCAAGTCTGGTCATGGTTGGGTCAAGTTCGGGTTGGTTGTTTCCAAATCAAGTCGACCCAACGCTACACGATGACCCAATTTATTTATTTATTTATTATTTAAAATTAAGCCTATATTTCATTTAAAACTTATAGAAAATTGAAATAAAATAATTTAAATATGAAAATAATATTTAGATAGTTAGGAACTTATTATATGCTTTAAAATGAATATGAAATAAATGTAAAATAGTTAAAAAAGTTAAAAAAAGGTAAATTGGGTGGTCGAGTAACTCGATCATCCGACCTGACCCGACCTGATCCGACCCAAATGGGTTGGGTCAAATTTGGCTGCAAATTTCTCTAACCTTCATGTTTTTATTTCAGGTCCGTGACTCACAAATTACAACGTGGAGCTCCCTCTTGACCCCTTTCACCTACACCAGAAATCGACAAACTTACCAAATGTTTTCGTCATCTCCAATGAATAATAGAGAAGTCTTGGTGGTATACAACTCAACCTTGCAGCAATTTCTTTATTTCATCTCTGGCCGACACTCGATGTCCACCGCCAGCTCTATATGCTAACGATGGATTCATTGAATGCACCAAGCTTCCACGACCTTCAATCATTTCAATGATCTACAACTTCAAAACACTCCGGTGGGGCAACCCTCCCCCTCATCATCTATTTATGAAGGCCACAACCTTTGTTTCAAGATATCACTGCACCAGGGAACTATGCAAGTACCAGCAACACTTTCGACAAACTCTTCATCGACCTCATTGCACCTTGAGATGATTCGTTGGTGGCCCCAAGCGATTGTTCTTAAACCTATGGGGACGGAATTGTTTTATATTAATGATTTTGGAATGAAAGGGCATGGATCCCACCTGTTTCTCCCTATTTAACCCATTTTCTAATCTCTTCTTCTCTCTTTTGCAAAATCACTCACATCCCTCTTTCTATTTGGTGGCTTTATTACGACTTGAATTTCTTGCCTATCTTGTTAGATTAAAAGCATGCTTATTTTATCTTTTTCTATTTTGGTGCTCAACATATTCTCTATTTTCATTCTTATGTGTTATCTAAAATTTTACTATAAAATTGATTATGCAATGACCAAGACTCTTAAAATTCTATGTCTGAAGACTCAAAGAATATCCACATTCTATCTTACTTTCATTCACATTAGGGCATCTAGTTGTCGCTTAAGAAATAAGCTTCAAGTGGAGGCACTTAATGTCTAAAAAATGGCACTTGCTTAAGTGGACAAAGATAGACTATCTTTTAACGGAGCAATCACACTAGGAAAAGAGATTATCTATGTACACTTGGGTAGGTGGAAGAAATCGAATGGTGAAAAGAAAAATGAATGAATGACAAGTTTGCAGAATTAAGGACGTCATTATGTTTTAGCTTTTGAAAGAAAAAAATCATCTTTGTACACAATGAAATGTGGCATGAATCAAATCGTGAAAAATAAAGGAGAAACAACAAAAATAAAGAAAAAAGATGTTGTTGTTAGTGGGGCAATCATTTTGTGGAAAGAATCAATTTGTGATTAATCGAAACAAAGATCCCATAGATGTGAAATTATGATCAATGAAATGATATATATATATATACATACACACACACACACACACACATATATATATATATATATACATTAGATGGATGTTGATTTATGTTTTGATTGATTGGAGTAGTATAATCATTTTCGAACATCTGAACAATGAATATTTAAAAATTTTGAACATTTGAATATTTTTAACATCAAAATTTGGACATATGTTTTGCATCGATCACATAAAATAAACATGAAATACTTATCAATTACCCAAAAGAATATTGATCATCCGAACACAAAGGTTTTTTTTGCATGAATCACTTTTACTTCAAAAAATACAGTTAGCATGATTGTGTTTGGATGGGTGGATTTTGGATGGATGAGTTAGGCTTTGTAGGGGTAGGTTGGGCCTAGGAAACAAAGCCACATGTCACTTTTTTTTAAATCGAGAAAATCAAGTGGGTGATCTAAAATTCATTAAATCAATTAAAGTATAATCCACTGAATTGATAATATTTGACGAGTTTAAAGCTTAAACTAATATGTCCACTTTGCCCTTCATTTTTTCTTTTGTTGTTCCTCATGTACCGAGGGATGATTAAACATTCTCTTAATAGAAAAAACTATAGTGTCATTGATCCCCCAATAACTTATGCATAAGTTGTATAACAACGCACACACTCTAAAATGGAGAGATATTTCAATTAATATAAAGAAATGAAATATCACAATGATACCCAAGGATCATTAGGAAACATTGATCACTAGCTTATCACAATAGGTTTTTATCCCATTTTCTAGTAAATTCACCCATATCGAGCCCTGATTTTGCCTATCGTTTAGCCAATTATGTTTGAAATGCAAAGGATTGTGCTAACTAGCTGATCATTCTCGTTTTATACTTAATTCCATGTGCATAGAGGTTATGAATTGCTAAAATCCATAAATATGTCAATTCTATGTGAAGTTATCATTTTTTGGGCAAGTTATCATTCCAAAGTGCAAGTTATCATTTTTCTAGTTTAGCTGATTTCTAGTGATTATCTTGTCCTAAATCCCATGCCATCATGAATTAATCATATTTAGATGATCATATTTCAACTTGTGCAAAGTTATCATTCAATTTCACAAGTTATCATTTTTTAGTGTCAAGTTATCGTTTTAGGGCAAAATTGTCATTTCGATATGCAAAGTTATCAATTCTACATAAAAGCATTAGGAAATCATTAAATTACTATCCTAACTCATTGCTGCTCTGATTTGATCACATTTGGACAACTACAACAAAAGTTATGACAAATTATCCTTTTTATGGCATCAAGTTATCATTTTTGGCACCAAAGTTATCATTCCTATGAAATCTTATCCACATTTGATTTCTGACATCATTCACTTGCCATCATAATCCCTTTGATGCCTTCAATGCTCTAAACCACTCATATTTGAATAATTTTCATGATATGGCAACAAGTTATCATTAAGGGTTTTAGAAGTTATCATTTTTAATTTTGGTTTTCATTCCTACACAACACCAAACCCATTCGATATTTGAGCTGATAATTGTCATTGTCCTAATCCTTATTTGTTAAAATCTCATTCAAGGACTTTGATGCTTGCTGTTTTGGCCTTTCTAACAGGGAAAAGAAGGCTGGAAAAGCTGGAAAAAGGAGGGGGGACCACTCCAAAAGCTGTTGAACCTGCAGATATTTTTTGGACCAGGACACTTGGCAAAATCAAGGGGGAATGGAACATTCTCATTTGCATCTGAGGGTGTAGAAGGATCATATATAAACTGTAAAACTTGAGTAGAAAAGGGGGGCTGGCCATTCAAGGGTTTTGAGCAGGAAGGAAGCAAGGAAGGAGCTGAAGTGCTGCAACATCCAGATTTCTGTTGACAAATCTTCAAACCAGGATTATTTGTATCTATTTCTCCTTCAATTTTGTATCAAACTTTGCAACAATGAGGAGCTAAATCCCATTTCTCCTAGGATAGGGTAGTATGAGGAGCTAAATCCCATTTCTCCTAGGATAGGGTAGTAGTCTAGTTTAATTATGGATGGAAATGGATAATTCTGATTTCCTGCACTGATTTCTGAATTCTTGATTTTCTGATTTCTGATTATGTGGATTTTGAACTCATATGAATCTGTTCTTGACATTGTAAGATCCTATTTGAATTAACAACTGAGAGGTTTTCCTTTGATCTACTCTTTGTTCATAAATGAATCAAAAACCAATACCAAGTTTCTAGGTTCAAACCCAATTAAAAATCTGATTTTTTTATTTGCTGATTTCTGATTTCCCATTTATGATTTCCTGAATTCATAGAATCTGTTTTACCATTGTGAAGCCCTAATTGAATTGATAACTGAGAGGTTGTTTATGGTTTCATTCTTGTTCGGAAATGAATCAAGAGACAATGGTATTTCCAAGGTTTCAATCCTTGAAATATTGCAAACTATCCATTGCTGATTTCTTATTTTCAAATCTGATTTCCAAATATGTTTCCTGAATTTGTGGAATCTGTCTTGTTATTGTTAAACCCCTGATTTCGTTTAATCATTGAGAGGTGAACTTAAGGTTTTCTTGTTGTTCAGAGATGGACCAAGAAGCAATTGCATGTGCTGAGTTCCCATATGTAATTATGTGCTGATTTGATCCAATTCATTAGTGGTAATGTGGATTTCATTTCCATTTACAGCTAAGAGGCTGTTTTAAAATTCTCTTGTAGTTTAGAGATAAACCAAGAAGCATTAGCACTAATATTGGATTGATTTCATTAATGTTTAGTTAATTGAAGTAATTCCCTCATGATTAAGGTGCAATTGGATGTTATCATTTCTGATTTCACTTCAATTGCCAAAAATCAACAAGGAATCTTTTATCTTGAGCTTAATGTTAACTTGATTTCAGTAAGGACCTCTTCTAATTCAACTTAGCTAATCAATCATATGAAAATATGACAATTAGCATTAGTTTAATTGTGTTGTGATAACAGGCCATTTCAAGTTGAGTTAAAATTGATACATATTGATAACTTGTATCATTCCATCCATAATTGAACTAGATGAACCCCAATTCCTAGGAGAACCTTCCTCATTGATAGATAAACCTTCTTAGCCCTTAGTTAAGTATTTATAATTCAGTTTAGATAAGTTTCCAAAAGTTTAAAAACAGTTATCCTTTTTGCCACTTTTAAAAATATGTTTTCATTTTCCTTCAATTTCTTGAAATTATAACTTTAGTTAAGGCTAGTCTAGATTGTTTTAGGGAGTCTTTGGCTTCAAATCACTGTGGATACGACATTTAGGGTTTACTACAATTGACCTGTGCACTACAGTAGAGAGTGAGTTAGGGAGTTAAACCAAAAATTAAAAAATCTCAAGTTTGACACAAAAATCAGCAAGTTATCACTACATTCCTCAATTTCACTATCAAACATATTTACTTAGATTTGAAAAAGTTTTAAATGATTTCAAAGTCCTATCAAAGTCTATTTCGAATTTTTATTATTTTGACATAAAAAGACTCTCAATCAAATCGAAACTTTATCAAAACCTTTGGGACACCTAGAGGCCATAAAATTGAGGCCTTAGGAGACAGAAATAGGTGTGCTTGTGGTGGATGGATTTGCTTGAGATCTAGGAGCCTTGCATTATCGCTGAGCACAAATTTCAAGCTTGAGGAGGATTTTTCGAGAGCAACTACGGAATAACTCATCATTTGTGTTTTGCAGCGATCCAGAGATCATCGAAAGCAACAATTCAATTGTCTAATCATTGTTTGGATGCTCGTTACCCATACTTTTTATGTCTAATTAATTCTGTAATAGAGATTATAAATCTTTACGAGAAAACTACATGAACCATTAGTTAGATTTGAATTAATATAGTTATTTTAATTTCTTTTCATTATGTTTGTTGTGCTTAATGCTTTTTACTAGATTATTATATTCTGGGATAAGACTACAAATCAAATCTTCGGTGGTTAGTTTTAGGATTTAATAATTTTTAGCAAATCATTCGTTAACTTGAGAGTTGAAGCAATCATAACACGAAACTAGTAACTCATCATTTGTACTAGATTATGTGCGATCTATCATTTTTACCTAGCTAAGATAACTAATAGTTTGGGAGTTACAACTTAATGCATCTTAATATCTTTCTTAACTGAAGATTAACTCAGCCTTTGTGATCCTAAGTTTTGTGAGAGTTAAGATAGTTTGACTTACTCAGCATAGAGGTCATTAGTTTAGGTAATCTTAATCCGTCTCAAGAACTGAATCTATTCATCATTGCTATAAGGGTTTTTTTTGTTGAGACCCACTCAACTATGAAATTTTTTCGCCGGGGGCATCAAATGGGCAATGCCCCTCATGGCCGGCGAGATTGGGGGCGTTGCCCCACTACCGGCGAGGTCAAGGGGGTCGTCGCCCTACATCCTTGGGACCTCTCCGGTGAGGTCACATCGGCGTTGACACCAAAAAAAATATCTCGCCAGCGAGGTCGCAAGGCGTCACCCCCCATCCCTGCGATCTCCCCTACGAGATGGGGGCATTGCCCCCCTCCCATCCCTGCGATCTCCCCTACGAGATGGGGGCATTGCCCCCCTACAACCTCGATGGTGAGGTCGCATGGGGGGCAACGCCCCCCTCGTGCACGCCGTCGAGGTCGAGGAGGCGTTACCTCCTGCGACATGCGATCTCAAAGGCGGCCAACGCCTGCCATCACCAGCGAGATGGGAGGCATTGCCCCCTGTCAGCGAGGTCAACGGGCACATCCCCCCTCTCCCCCCTCGTGCGCCCCGCGAGGTCGAGGGGAGCGTCGCCTCGCATCCCTGAGACCTCGCCGACAAGATGGGGTTTTTTTGGGGGGAGAGGGGGCTTGTGCGCGCCGGCGAGCCCCGCAACCTGCGACTTCGCCGGCGAGGTCGTAGGCGGGCAACACTCCCCCCATAGGTCGTAGGTTGTCACCCCTCATCCGCACGACCTTGCCATCAAGATCGAGGGGGGGCGTCGCCCCCTGCGACCTCGACGGCAAGGTCGAATTCCTCGCTGAGGTCATAGGGGCAACGCCCCCTCGACCTCACCGGAGCACACAAGTGGGGTGTCGCCCCCCTTGAGACCACGCCTGCAAGATGAGGTGGGGGGACATGGGTTGACACGAAAGACGTGGGTTGACGGATGGACTTAAGTGGAAAAGTCCATATAGTTCAAGAAGTGTCAATGGAATATTCGAAAGACGTGAGTTGACATGGAAAAAGTTCATAGTTGAGGAGGTGTCAGTGGAAAAAACCCTTGTTACATTTCAACCTTCATAGTTGTTCATGCTAATTAATCGTTATCTTTAATCATCCATAATTCTTAGGCTCAATACCAATTTATTTTATTTTCAGTTATTTAATTTTCTGCACATTTCTTTTCTATTTTTATATCACAACATCATTTGAGATTAGATTAGATACTTTATTACTTAACGAGTAATGCATTTGCTAACAAATTTATTTGTTACAAATTTACCGCATCAGATACCAACTATAACCACCCCAAAATTCGGAATCAATACCGCAACGTTATTTTTTTAATTATTCATAACATAAATTCATAAAACATTGCAGCGGAAACATAATAATATATCATAAAATGACAATAACATAAAACATCGAAAGACTTCTAAACATATAATCCCATGAATATTTAGTCCATGGGCCATGCTCAAAGATAAGACCCAACATAGGGTTCATAATACATAAGTGAGTTCGGATAAAATTAAATGAGTCAAAGGCCCATAAGCCATACATAATTGACTCTCAAAGGAGTACATCATCATAAATAAGTAACATACGATAACTTGGACCGTAGCCCAACCATCACATGTGCAATCTCGTCATCATGAGGCCCTCACCGCCGAGCCTAAGCCTTGTCCATACCTGCACGGATCCGTGGGGTGCAAGGATTTCTCCCGTTGGAGTATGTTGAGGCTCATGCATGCTATGATCTTATAACATACTTTCTACGTGTCATGGTATATGCATTGCATTATAATAAAACATACATTATATGCATTCTATGAGCGACTTATGCACATTATATGGCATATGAGTATATCATCATGGTAAGATAAGATAAGCATATAACATCTTTGTCATTATGCTAAAGCATATCATAACTTAATGCTAAGACATATCTGATGCATGAAAAATCATGTATTAGTTTAGGCCATTTGATTAGCATTTTAGAAAGTTTTTATGTTTAGAAAATGGGAGTTTTGATTTGTTTTCATTTAATTTCCTTTAGATTTGATTTCTCCTTAAGTCTGAAAATTATTCATGCCAGGATATGAGAAAACGTCGACTAAGAAGACTGTCACGGCCGTGACAATTCTTTTCATGGCCGTGACAGAAAGATCCTGCAAGTAAAAAATTGGCTAAGTTACTGTCACTGCCGTGTTAGTTTCTGTCATGACCGTGATAGGGAGATTTTCCAGCAGAAATTTGTTTAAGTATTTTTCAGCCTTGACAGCCTTCTGTCACGGCTGTGACAGAGCCTTTCACGGCCGTGGAGGCGGTTGGTTAGGCCGTATTAAAGCCATTTTTATCCACTTTTTGGAAATATATTAGTTTTCTTTCCTTGGGGGATGAGAAAACTAATAAAAGGAGGCAGAAGAGGGCGTGGAAAAGCATCCCTGGAGCATAGTTTTGAAGCCTAGAAAAAGGAGTTTCTTAAAAGAAATAATTCATAATGCTTAAATGTGAAATGATAATAGTATGAAAATAAGCTCCTTAAAGACTTGTGGTCCAATATTGATACTCTTATGAGATTGACTAATATTATTTGTAGATATGCAGGAAAGACATGTTTGAATGCTAAGAATTCTGCAAGGTTGGGTATTGGTTGAGAATAGATACTCTAGTGATGGTCGTGTAAAAGAACAGTGGGAGAAAAGTATTGGTTTTGTGATGGAGCCATGTGCCTTATGTGAAATTTGATTGAGGACAAGCAAAATATTAATATTGAAGGTATTTGGTGCATGAAAAATCATGCATTAATTTAGGCCTTAGAATGTTTTTTGATTGGTTTTCATATAATTTCCTTTAGATTTGATTTCTACTTAAGTCTAGAAATTGTTCATGGTAGGATATGAAAAAACATTGAAATCAAGGCAAGAAAAAGCCTAAAACAACTCAGAAGACTCTCACGGCCATGACAGTTCTTTTCATGGCCGTGATAGAATGATCCTGCAAGCAAAAAATTGGTTAACCGTCGTGATAGTTTTTGTCATGACCGTGACAGGGAGATTTTCAGTAGAAATTTATTTAAGTATTTTTCAGCCTTGACAGCCTTCTGTCACGGCTGTGACAGAGTCTTTCATGGCCGTGGAGGCGGTTGATTAGGCCGTATTAAAGCCATTTTTATCCACTTTTTGGAAATATATTAGTTTTTTTCCTTGGGGGACGAGAAAACCAATAAAAGGAGGCAGAAGAGGGCGTGAAAAAGCATCCCTGGAGCATAGTTTTGAAGCCTAGAAAAAGGAGAAGTGCGAGGACAATTACGAAGCTCTACCGGAAACTCGAGAGAGGACGCACTTAGCCTATGCTAGAGTTTTTGTTTTCTTTTCCGACATTTTTATTCCAGATTTGATGTTGTTATTCTCATATTTATTCCTTCATTAGGGTCATTGTCGTTGAACCCTATTTATGTTTTGGAACCTTTCTTAATATTAGTTTAATTTGAATCTTTAATAGCGTTGCAATTTCATGTTTAATGATTTCCTTTGATTCCATGATTTGTGATTTGATTGCTATCTGAGAAGAAGTAATTATTTTCATAATAGTTTCTAGGATTGATCTTATTTATTGCATGCCACAATTAGGGAAATCGAACAAGACCTAATTTGTATAGTTATTAAGGTGACTTGAGAAAGTCCTTAATATTGATTCCATTTTAATGCATCTTATGATTTAATTAAGTAAATTAAAAACTAAAAGGATTGATTTATTCTAATTATTCATAAGATAGTAGTTAAAGTCTGAAACATTGGTTAACTAATTTTGGGAATTCACTTTAATATTGATTCAATTAATTCTAAGTTGAGAAAAATTCATTACATTTTAGAGGTGATAATTAGGTGCTCTAATCATCAAATCATTATTTCTCCAGGTGATCATTTCCTTTATTTTTGCTATTTTCTTTTCATTCACATATGAAAATCATATATTTTCTTAATTTCTCAATTAACAAGGTTAAAATAAAATCTAAGTTATTAACCGTTCTCGTGGGAACGATAACTCTACTCATTCACTTTATTACTTGAGTGACTAGTGTACTTGCTAGCGTTTGATATCAATTCTACACGCATCAAGTTTTTGGCACCGTTGTCGGGGACGGTGTTTAATAATTTTTATTTTTATTTTACTTATTATTTGACAGCTTTTTTTGCTAAATTCCACGCATATTCATTTTAATTCACATAATTCACATTTTTTTATTATCTTTTGTGACCAGGAAATATTTTCAAGAGACAATTCAGAATGACAACAAAGCCAAAAACTATGGGGGACTACTATTTCGAAGAACAAAGAAAAATGCTTGAGGATCATGGAGCACAAATATAAAAAATTGCAAATAACAATATTCCACTCATTCCCATAGTAAAAGGAAAGTCTACAATTGAAGACATGACTACTATTTCGAAGAACAAAGAAAAAAGTTTATGACAATGGATGAAGAAAAGTTTCAACTTCAAGAAAAAGTCTTTATGAAGTTGCTGGAACAAGTAGAGCAATTGGAGGCTAAGATTCAAATGAAAAATGATGTTCCTCCATACACTCAGTCAGAGTCAAATTTCAACATCGAAGAAAAGTTGTGCCAATTGATTGAAGTTATAGAGAAAAGATTCATCCTACAAGATCAACTCATTAGCAATCTACATTCATAGTTGGCACAGTTGAAGGATCAACAACCGATTATTATTTCTTCTCCTCCTCAATCCCCAAATTTTAATGTTATGTTTGATATTGTGCACGTAAAATTTCAAGCATTAGAGAAGAAAGTGGAGTTGGCTTCTCAGATTGCTTTGGGGGATAATATTATGGATAAATTTGTACCTATTATATGTCCATGTCACTTGCAATATTTTAATCCAGGAAAAAAATGACCGTAGAAGAATTATTAACAGAAGACATAGACTACTCAATGGAAGATCAAGGTGACAAGTGAATATATTATGGAAGATGGACAAGTGCGAAGAAGAAATCCACCTTCAGAAAGTCCAACAACCATCCCACCATTACCTCCAAATCACTCATTGGTAGAAGGGAACATACCATCGTCACCTCGGACATCACAAAATTTTATGCATTGGAAGCCAAAGGATCAAACTCCACTAGATGCAGGTAATTCTTTTAAAATAAAGGGACAATGCCTTGAGCATTATATTACAGGTAAGATGGAAAAATATCACTTCGAGTCCCTTCCAGATACTTGAGGTAACAAAAGGGTAAAAGTCAAGACTATAACTTAGAACTATACTCTTAAACTTTTGTCCTTTTAGTTTTTAGTTTAGCATTAGTATTTGTATTATTTAATTTAGATTAGTTAATAGTAAAATTTGTTTAAATTGAGATTGCTCTAGGAGGACACGGTCACGGCTGTGCTTACATATCTCACAGTCGTGCCTATCTTATTGGGTGCCAACGTCTCTGTCACGGCCATACCCATGTAATGCCATGGCCGTGACAGTTCTGAAAATGCGGAAGTCCAAATCATACTAGAAGAAGCCTATGAGCCGCCCAAGCAATGTGACTAAGATAGTTTTAATTGCTCAATAGAACCTAGAAATCATCAGGTTGTCTCTACTCCTTTTGCATTTTATCATATATTATTATTTCATAGTTTTTGTGTACAAGCCTAACACTGGGGCAGTGTCCGGTTCAAGCCTGGGGGAGGGACTTAGTCTTGTTTCATTTGCATGGCATGTCTATTTTCAACATTTTGAGTCGATCATCTTATTTGGTTTGGCATGCATCTAATTATGAAAAATTTTTTTAAAAAAATTTGTGCCATCTCATTTCTTCTTGTTTACTATTTTATTGTGCTTTAAGTTTTTTTTCAGAACATTGCTTAATCTATGAAATTCAATCATTATTTCTTTTTATCGGGTATCACTAGAGTATTGGGATTTGGATTGAGTTTGTTGCTAACTAGCTTTTAAATAATGAATTTCTCTATTATTTACTATGATGTTAGTCTTGATTATAATTGCATCTTTACTGAAAACAACAAGTCTTTTTGGAGCTTATAATTATGCTATATAATTGTAATGCAAAAATGAAAATGAAAAGAGGGCTAGTTGAGCTCCAACAATTAAGTGAAAAATATAAAGTACCCTCTGGAGCCTTAGTGTGTCCGGGTAATTAGACCCGTAGGAGATACTTGCCTAGTGACCTTAGGGCATCTGTCGATTGAAAGCACGTTATATGGACCACTTTATGCAATATGGAGGATTACTAAATTCTTAAAAGAAAAAAATTCATAATGCTTAAATGTGAAATGATAATAGTATGAAAATAAGCTCCTTAAAGACTTGTGGTCCAATATTGATACTCTTATTAGATTGACTAATATTATTTGTAGATATGCAGGAAAGACATGTTTGAATGCTAAGAATTCTGCAAGGTTGGGTATTGATTGAGAATAGATACTCTAGTGATGGTCGTGTAAAAAAATAGTGGGAGAAAAGTATTGGTTTTGTGATGGAGCCACGTGCCTTATGTGAAATTTGATTGAGGACAAGCAAAATATTAAGATTGAGGGTATTTGGTGCACGAAAAATCATGCATTAGTTTAGGCCTTAAAATGTTTTTTGATTGGTTTTCATATAATTTTCTTTAGATTTGATTTCTACTTAAGTCTGGAAATTATTCATGGTAGGATATAGAGAAAACGTTGAAATCAAGGCAAGAAAAGGCCTAAAACAGCTCAGAAGACTCTCACGGCCATGACAGTTCTTTTCATGGCCGTGACAGAATGATCCTGCAAGCAAAAAATTGGCTAACCGTCGTGATAGTTTCTGTCATGACCGTGACAGGGAGATTTTCAGCAGAAATTTGTTTAAGTATTTTTCAGCTTTGACAGCCTTCTGTCACAGCTGTGACAGAGTCTTTCACGACCGTGGAGGCGGTTGATTAGGCCGTATTAAAGCCATTTTTATCCACTTTTTGGAAATATATTAGTTTTCTTTCCTTGGGGGACGAGAAAACCAATAAAGGGAGGCAGAAGAGGGCGTGGAAAAGCATCTCTGGAGCATAGTTTTGAAGCCTAAAAAAAGGAGAAGTGCGAGGACAATGGCGAAGCTCTACCGGAAACTCGAGAGAGGACGCACTTAGCCTATGCTACAGTTTTTGTTTTCTTTTCCTACTTTTTTATTCCAGATTTGATGTTGTTATTCTCATATTTATTCCTTCATTAGGGTCATTGTAGTTGAACCCTATTTATGTTTTGGAACCTTTCTTAATATTAGTTTAATTTGAATCTTTAATAGCGTTGCAATTTCATGTTTAATGATTTCCTTTGATTCCATGATTTGTGATTTGATTGCTATATGAGAAGAAGTAATTATTTTCATAATAGTTTCTAAGATTGATCTTATTTATTGCATGCCACAATTAGGGAAATCGAAAGAGACCTAATTTGTATAGTTATTAAGGTGACTTGAGAAAGTCCTTAATATTGATTCCATTTTAATGCATCTTATGATTTAATTAAGTAAATTAAAAACCAAAAGGATTGATTTATTCTAATTATTCATAAGATAGTAGTTAAAGCCTGAAACATTGGTTAACTAATTTTGGGAATTCACTTTCTTATGGATTCAATTAATTCTAAGTCGACAAAAATTCAACATTTTAGAGGTGATAATTATGTGCTCTAATCATCAAATCATTATTTCTCCAAGTGATCATTTCCTTTATTTTTACTATTTTCTTTTTTTTTCACATCTGAAATCATATATTTTCTTAATTTCTCAATTAACAAGGTTAAAATAAAATCTAAGTTATTAACCGTCCTCGTGGGAACGATAACTCTACTCATTCACTTTATTATTTGAGCGACTAGTGTACTTGCTAGCGTTTGGTATCAATTCTACGCGCATCAATATCATAACTTATCATGCTTTACTTTAACATTTTTATTCATATTATGATGTGACAAGTGGACATTCATTTGCATCCTCGTAGGTGCTTACTTCATCATCATCTTATCTTTATGTCCTAAGTTATTCATCTTTTCATCTTTCATATTTACTTATATAATTTCTTGTCTTGTTGATTGAGAAGTCGATTCCCTTATCCGTAGGTAAGGTCTTCCCTCACCCATCGGTGAGGTCTTCCTTCACCTGTCGCTGAAGTCAGATCTCCCCTCCATCCGCGCTGACTTCTTTCAACCCCAATTGGGGGTGTAGAGGAGGGGGAAAATTAAAATTCTCCCCTCCCTTCCCCCCTTTTCCCTTCCCCCTATTTTCCTTCATTTCCCTTAAAGAGTGATCTTCCAAACAAGGCCTTAAGGTGGAGCACCTCGAGGCCACGGAACGTCGCCAGGCCTTCATCTCATTCCAGTTCTACAATAGATAAGTTGATCTCTCCATGGCCAAATTTAATGCTATGTTTTAGTTTTCAAATGAATGCCACTTGCGCATCCCGAAGGAATTCAACGCCTTAGCATTCTGGATGCACATTTCAGGAGAAGAGCACTTGGAGAGGACCAAGTCCACCTACATCCAGAATCCAGTTCTCATATATGCTCACGGGATGCTCTCCAATACCTTGTTTGGGCACAGCGACAACGGAGGAGTCAATGCACAAGAGCTCTTTTATACTATATTGCATGACATCCTCCACTCTAGTGAATGTGGACGCTTTTCTAGCCCGTACACTTCTCAAGGTTGCCAATAAAGATAAGGGCCTTATTGTCATTGGAGGTTTGATTACTCCTATCACCATTCAATTGGGACTCGACCTTGACTGGCTACAAGAGATACGTGGATCTTCTTCGCTAGAGCGACTCCATCATTCGACACATCCATTGAAGACAAATGGCTTTATATCCTAGCTGGACGTCCTCCTCTTCGACGATGCCGTCGACAATAGGACCTCGGGCCATCTCAAGAGCCCCATAACGAGATGCACATTGATCCTCCTACCTCAAGCTTCATCAACTTCGCAGCCATGCATTAGTTACTGATCACAATGCATGCCGAACAATAGCACATTCGTATAAAGTAGCTACACTATGTCGACGAGCTTCACCAGATTCAGGCTGACGTTTATACTTTGATTGAGAGGCATGAGTGAGATGTTATGGTTTGATGCATGCATGACTACCACGCAGGCCAGGGACATTATGGGCCTTTCATCTACTATCCACCGTCACCGCCACCACAGCCTATGGAGTAGATGGTTGTTTCTTTCCTTTTCTTTATGCTTTGTCCTTTTCTTTCGAGCATGCTTGTATCCCTTTTACGAGTCTGACTTAAACACCGAGGACGGTCAGGCTTGGGGAAGTTGCATTTTCATGCATAATTTTTGCTTTCCCACTTTGCATTTTTTCCCTTCCTGCAATTTTTATTTAGTCTACATATTGCATCCTTATAAAAAAATCCAAAAATACCATATCATATTTCCTCTTGTCTTCATAGTTTTTTATTTCAAGCTTTATTCAAGGATGTTCATTAGCAAAATTTGAAGTACCTTATGTTCATCATTTATCTCTTACTGTAGGGTTTATTGGTTTAAAGAATGATGTTGAGTGGAACTATGAATACTTTGACGACAACTTCTTGTTCAGTTTCTATTTTATATATATATGTATGCCATTTTGATAACAATTGTATCCCTGCTGAATATTCAAATGTACATTGAGCTTAAGATTAGTTAAACCCCAAAAGTTATAAGAAGGTATAAAGGTGTTATCCGGAACGTGTGTGTGCTCGAGTGATTAGATCCATAGGGATTCTTGTCTAACGACTTTTAAGGGTAATTGCTTTGGAATCCGTCGGTCGAAATCCTGTTACATGGACCACCTTGTGCAATATCCCAAACTAGTGAAAGGAGAAAAATAGAAGAGATGTATAAATGTGTTATCCGGAATCTTAGTGAGTCTAGGTGATTAGACTCGTAAGGGATTCTTACCCGAGGGCAACTGCCCTAGGATCCATCGATCAAAAGCCCGTTAGATTGACCACTTTGTGCAATATGGAGAAGCATAAAAGCACTAACTCATCGAAAAGAAAGAGAAACAAAAAATAAATAAATAAAAGCTCACCCCACACTTGTCTATTCAAAATTGATATTCTTATTATCAAATCGTATTTTCTTACTACTTGAAATTGAACTTTAAGGGTTTAAAAAGGTTTAAAAGATTCAGAATTTTCACAAAGCTAAGATATCTTGGAATGTGGTGAAACATTTTGGCGATGGATGTATAAACAAGGTGCTAAGAAAATAGCTGAGAGATATGGTGGAAGCGATGATTGGACGATCGTTGTCTGAGCTTTGCCTTGAACACTGCTTGAGAACGAGCAACTTTTCAAACTTCACGCCCGTTATTTCATGGTAACAACTCATTAGTTCACTGATCGTTTCACGATTCTTCAATAAGTAATACGTCATTATAATCTTTTCACAAAACATTATGGCACCATCAAGGCCATTATATCGTGATTTAAAATTATATCATGAATGATCAATGACATGATGGTTATGCGCATGTTAATGTAGGATCGAAAGCACCAAGAGGGGGTGAATTGGTGTTTAAAAATCTTTTTTATAAAATCACTAAAACGATCACAAGCAAATAATAAAAAGGGAGCAAGAGAGCAAACACAGTGAGACACGATATGTTGGTGAGGTTCGGTTCCCACTCTTTGGCCTACGTCCCCGCTCCGACTTCTCGACCTCGAGACCGCCGGAAATCCACTATCTTTCTCTTTTCTTGTAGGGAGAGAACAACCCTTTTTACACCACACGCCTTCTTCTCCGCTCAAGAGGTAAGGCACTCCTCTTTTACAACAAGCTTTCAATCTTCACTAGATCAAAGAATAAAAATTCCCTCTAACTCTCTTTTTTTACAAAATTTTTCACACTCAAAGTTTGGAAGAGAAAAGGGAAGAACTTGCAAATTTGGGCTCAAGAACTTGAAATACTCTTTTGAATAGTCTTGCTTGCTTGGACAAGTTTTCCTCAAGCTTTGGCACTCCTTTTATAGTCTTGTACAGGTGAGAATCTCATCCAGGTGGTTTTCCATGATTTTCTTCTCGAAAAATAGTCGTTACTGTTCATCTAGCACTGTGACCGGTCGACCGCATTAATGGACCGGTCGACCGGTCAATATGACTGTTGCAGCATATTTATTACCTTTCTGAGTTGTTCGGTCGACCGGTCCTTCGACCGAAATGTCGACCGATATAGTTTCGACTTTTTTCTGGAATTCATCCTTTACTGTTCGACTGACCGGTGCAACGACCTGAACATCAACCGGTATAGTCTTGACATTTCTTGAATTCGTCCCTGTGCTGTTCAGTAAAAAGGTGTAGTGATCGGATCATCGACCGACACAGCCTCGACATTTCTTCCGTTTGATATCAATCGACCGGTCTTCATAGTCGGTCGACCGATTAGTCGACCGGTCGTATGCTGAAATTTTATTTTTATCATTTTAATTGGCGATTTCTTCTGCAACTAAGATCATATCAATTCTACACCTGCATATCATCACTTGAGCATGGATTAGTACCTTTTATGTCCAATTTGATTTGTTATCATCAAAACATGGGATTCAACAATCTCCCCCTTTTTGATGATGACAAACTAATTGGACGATAAAGAGAGAAAAGAAATGAAATGTAGGTTAAGATAGTAAGTAATGAGTATGCGCCCACTACATTCATGCATATTTCACATTTTCTCCCCCTAAATAGTTGGCCTTTATATCGTTATAATAATATGAAACAATATGAACATTATAACGTCAAATAAAGAACAACATAGACATGGAATTCAAATAAGGTATAAATAAGCAAGTTATCACATTACATCCATAGTCGATAGTACATCATATGTTCATGCACTAACAAATGTGACTGCAGTCACGACAAAATGGTGCATGACACTAGTACACTAATACCAATACAACATCAAACATCGTCCCATCCTAACCAAACTTCTCCCCCTTTTGACATCATCAAAGAGGAAGGTAAGACATCTATAACTCATCGAGATTATCATCATCACGAGCTACCGATGGAATGAATCCCTGCGATGCATAGTAAGCCTGTAGCGAGCCAATAAGATAATGAGAATCACGCTCCATCCGTCGAAGACGACGATCCATCTGGGTCACGTGATGGTCTATGGCAGTCACCTGCTGTGATAAGACCGTGAAATCATAAGCACCATAAGAACTCGAGAGAGCGTGTTGGGAAGATCCAATATGCTCAGAGGGCGCCGAAGGAGGAGGGAAGCTAGGACCAGCCTCCGGTGCGTCCTGAGTGTCCATCAGTATTGGCTCTCCATCTGTGGCATCATCTCTATCGTCAGAATCTATCAAAGCCGGCTCGCCGAACCTAAGATTCTTCCAGTGCAAAGTCCCGAAACCGATGACATTAGTGAGTCGGGGTCGGATGTACTCCTCGCCTGCAGGGATCTCGACACCAAGGTGGAGCAAAATCTTGGTGATCCAGGCACCAAAATATAAGTGGTACCGATCACGAGCAGCAGATGAGATCTTCTGGAAGGTGTAATCCATGTGATAGAGGAGAAAATGACCAAAATGAAGAAATGAGGCATCTCGGATACAGAGACAGTGAAGAAAGAATAGATCAAAGTGAGTGACCTCTGTATAGTGACCGGCTCTATGAGTGATCATTCGAGTAAGAATGTGATGAGCTATTTTCATGGTTGGATGAAGATGCCGATGGGCCGTTTTGACAGTATTATGGACTTCCCATCCGCGATCGGAAGATAATCAGAAATCCACCCATGAGTAACAAATGCATAGAAACCCGGTAATGGGCATGCAATGCCAAAGATGTAACAGATATGGTCAGGCTCAAGATGAATGGGTACACCAAGAACATAGGAGATGATGGTCTCTCGAGTGATCGTCATGTTCGCATAGAAATGACGAACAAGACAAGGATACACGCTCGGTGAGAGAAAGCAGTGGCAGCCAACCGATGGTTGTGAACATCTCCTGAACATTTGGAATGTTCAGAGCGTCCCAATCAACTGTGTAGGCACGCCGGACGTCACGAGAGGCGTACAAGGCATCAAAACTAGCAGAGACTTCCTTGGTGACAAAAAGATGACTGTTGAAATCAGTGGGTTTAGTGGTAGATAGCTGGCGGGTACGTCCATGAGAACGTCCTCGTCCACAGCCTCGTCCACGTTGGACAGGTGTGAATTAGGGTTCTAGTGCCGGTTCAGGTGGGAGAATATGAATGGTACCACCAGAGCCATAGAAACGATGACGACGCAGAAATACGAGATGAGTACGGGGATACCCTTGGTCGTCGTCAGCCATGAGATTCAACAATAGGCGTTGGAGGGAAGCAGGTTGGCCGGTCGAGGAGAGAAGAGAGATGGCTACAGAGTGGCCGAAGAGCAGAGGGGTGGCTGAGTGACGGGCTTCTGCGGCTGACCAGAGAGACAGGCTTAGAGAAAAAATAGGGGGGCGGCATCGTGCAGGGGCGGACGACGATGATGACGACCTGGCAGAGAGATGGTCATCGGACAGAGAGAGGAGGATGACTAGAGCAAGATGCAGAGGTGGCCGGCGGAGAGCAAGAAGAGGGTGGCCGATTGCTAGAGTCGACGGTGGCTGTCGTTGAAGGAAATGCAGCAGGAAAAGGGCGGCGATGGTCGTCGAGGGAGTTTTCCGACGACGGACGATCGTCGGCGTCGGAGAAGGATTGCGGCGACGGCGATGGGTGGTCGCCGGACGCACGGGCGGTCGAAGGTTAGGTAGCGGTCGAGGAAATGAAAAGATGGATAGACCGATCGGGCGGTCGATTTGATATATGTGTGCGATTCTGACATATACCGATCGACCGATCCTGCTCAGCGGTCGACCGGACAATTGTTTAACAAATGAATAATCCGTCGGTCGATGGATGTCAGGCCGACGCAGTTATATACCGGTCGACCGGACATTTCTAGTCGGTTGACCGGTCATTCCATTTTTACTAATTTTTTTGCCTTTGTCAAAGTTGAAACCATTAAAATCATGTTCCAAGTCACTTTTACTTAGAATTGATATGCAATCAAGATGTAATCATTCCTAATTCCCTTCTAAGTATGCAAAATCGTTTTTCACTCAAGGGTTTTGTAAATATATCTGCAAGTTGAACTTAGTGGACACATGTTCAATGGCAATGTCCTTAAGGGTCACATGTTCTCTAATGAAATGATATCGCAAGTCAATGTGCTTAGTCCCTAGAGTGTTGAATTGGATTTTTGGTCATTTCTATAACACTTGTGTTATCGCATTTCATGAGTACATTGGAACAATTTACACCATAGTTAAACAATTATTATTTTACCCATAGTATTTGTGCACAACAACTACCGACGGCTATATATTCGACATCGGAGGTAGAAAGTGCGATGGAGTTTTGTTTCTTACTAGCCCATGAAATTAGGGAGCTACCAAGAAAACAACACATCTCACTAGTGCTTTTTCTATCAGCTTTACACTCGGCAAAATCTGTATCGGTGTAGGCATGCAATTCAAATGGGGAATTTCTACCGTAACAAATGCCTAATACACATGTATGCTTTAAATAGCGCATTATCCTTTTTACTGCGATTAAATGCGATTCTTTGGGAGCGGATTGAAACCTAGCACACAAACACACACTAAACATTATATCTGGCCTAGATGTCGTTAAATAGAGCAAACTACCGATTATACCTCTGTACCTTTTTTATCAATGGACTTGCCTTTTTCATCTTTATCCAATTTTGTGGTAGTGCTCATAGGGGTTGTCCTTGGCTTGCAGTCGTTCATCCCGAATCTTTTAAGCAACTCCCTTGTATATTTTCTTGATTGAGAAAAATTCCTTCCTTGGATTGTTTCACTTGTAGGCCTAGAAAGATGGTACGCTCTCCTACAAGACTCATCTCAAATTCTTTTTGCATAAGAGTTTCAAACTCTTTGCATAGACATTCATTAGTAGCACCATAAACAATGTCATCAACATAAATGTGAACTATTAAAGTATCATTTTTAAAATGTTTTAAAAACAATGTGGTGTCTACTTTCCTTTTTTGAAAACCATTTTCAATTAAAAATGAAATCAATCTTTCATACCAAGATCAAGGGGCTTGTTTCAATCCATAAAGAGCTTTTGAAAGTTTAAAAACATAATGGGAAAAATCTGAATTTTTAAAACCTTGAGGTTCTTCAATATAAACTTCATCATTTATAAAACCATTCAAGAAGGCCAATTTAACATCCATTTGAAAAAGTTTAAAACCTTTGTAACATGCAAAAACTAAAAACATTCGAATTGCCTCAAGTCTAGCAACGGGAGCAAAAGTTTCATCAAAATTAATTCCTTTAATTTGTGAGTAACCCTTAGCCACTATTCTAGCCTTGTTTCTCACAATGACATAATTTTCATCTAACTTGTTTCGAAAGACCCATTTGGTTCCAAAATGGGATGGTCCTTGGGTCTTTCCACAAGTTTCCATACTTGATTTCTTTCAAAATTATTTAATTCCTCATGCATTGCATTTATCCAATTTGGATCTTCAAGTGCTTCATCTATATTGCTGGGTTCAAAGTTAGCAAGAAAAGCCGAAAAAACACGTAGATTTTTCAAGGAGTTTCTAGTTTTTATACCTTCATTTATATTACCTATAATTTGTTCAAGTGGATGTGATGAAGCATGTCTCCAGTTTCTTGGAATAATTTGGCTTTCCTCAATTCGAGGTTCTTCCATTTCTCCCAAATTTGGAGTATCAACTTTAACTTCTTCTGAATCATCATGTTGCACATCATCAAGTTGTCTTTGCACTTCAACTATTTCTTCCACATCATCGTGTGCTTGCTTGCTCATAAAAATTCATTAGTCTCATTGAATTTAACATTAATAGACTCTTCAACAACTAACGTTCTTTTGTTATACACTCTATATGCTTTACTTGTAATTGAATAACCAAGAAAAATACCATCATCACATTTTGCATCAAATTTTCCAAGTTTGTCTTTGATATTCAAAATATAGCATTTGCAACCAAAAACTTTGAAATAACAAATATTTAGTTTCTTTCCATACAACACTTCAAAACAAGTTTTCTTCTCAATAGGCCTAAGTAGAATCCTATTAAGAACATATCATGCTGTATTTACTGCCTCGGGCCAAAAATACTTTGGCAATTTACTTTCATTTAAAATTGTTCTAACCATTTCTTGTATAGTTCTATTTTTTCTTTCTACTACTTCATTTTGTTGAGATGTCCTAGGAGTGGAAAAGTTATGAGTAATTCCATTTTCTTCACAAAACAATTCAAATTTATGATTTTCAAGTTCTCCTCCATGATCACTTCTAATTTTTGAAATCTTTTGTTCAAATTAATTTTGAATTCTTTTTGCAAATTTTGAAAACATGTTAATTGTTTCATCTTTACTAGTAAAAAAAATAGCCCAAGTGAAACGAGAGAAATCATCAACAATCACAAAAATATATCTTTTTCCTCCTAAACTTACTACATCAATTGGTCCAAATAAGTCAAGATGCAAAAGTTCCAAAGGTCTATGTATACTAATGACTCCCTTTAATTTAAATGAGCTTTTGATTTGCTTTCCTTTAAGGCATGAATCACAAACATTATTTTTCTCAATTTTAACCTTAGGCAAACCTCTAACCAATTCAAGATTTGAAAGTTTATTTAGTAATTTATAGTTCGCATGACTTAATCTTCTATGCCATAAGTTTATATCATCATGCATAGCACTAAGACATTTTTCAATTTTCAAATTATTGTATCTAAAGTCCATATGTAAAACTTCATTATTTTCATCTAATATAAAACATTTGTCTTTTTCAAATTTGACTAAATAGTTTTTATCACATAGTTGACTTATGTTAATTAGATTTTCAACTAGCCATACATTTTCCAAATACACTTTATCATTCTTACCAACATTACCCATGCCTATTACTTTTCCTTTGCTATTGTCTCCAAAAGTGAGTTTTTCACCATTTTTCTTTTCCAAGATGATGAAATTTGATGCATTGCCGGTCATATGTCTTGAGCACCCACTATCCAAATACCATTTACCATCATTAAGCTTTGGGGCTCCCTACAAGAAAGAAATTGAGAATCTCATCTTTTTGATATCCAACTTTGCTTGGGTCCATCTTGATTAGAAATGATCCTTTTCAGGACCCAAATTTTCTTCATCCTTTTATTTGTTCATTTTCTAACTTTGCAATTATATGAATAATGTCCTTCATATCCACAGTGAAAACAAGTAATATATGATTTTGCATTACTATGTGATACTTTAACAAATAAAATTCTTTTGTCATTTTTCTTTTCAAAAGAGTTAAAACCAAGTCCCGTTTTATTTGAAGGCATTCTAGATCCGCTAACCATGACATCTAACATTTTACTTCCATTAGAAACAATTTTAATTTCATCTTTTAGATTCTTGATTTCGTTGTTCAAGCATGCATATTTTCATTTTGTTTTTCACATGATGATCTAAGTGTACTATTTTTCATTTTCAATTCTTCAATTAAGAATTCTAAACTAGTGTTTTCTCCACTTAATATGTCACACTTTTCACATGCTCTAATATATTTATCTTTCTTTTGCCTATTTTCAAATTCTATTTTTAGATTATCATATTTCTTTTTTAGGCATCCATATTTATTGATAAAAATTTTAAACTCATTATGCACATTAAAAAATTCACTATCACTAGAGCTAGATGAATTAGATGATACCTCGTGGCTATTAGCCATTATATATATGTAAGCTTTTTCATCATCACTTGAGGAGGTGTTGGAATCATTTTCTTCATCTTCGCTTTCATCCCAAATTGCTTGAAGAGCTTTTTTCTTCCTTCTTGAATTTTCTCCATCTTTTTTCTTTTTGATCAAATTTGGACATTCATTTTTATAATATCCAACATTTTTTCATTCAAACAAGTTATTTAATTCTTGCTTGATGATGATCTTTTCTTGATGAAACCATTTCTCTTTTTTTGCTTGGCAAACTTGAGATATTTGCCAAACTTCTTTGCATATAGGACAAGCTTCTTGTCATCAAGATCTTCATCTTCTTCACTTGTGTCTTTCTCATCTTTACTTGCTTTCAATACCAGAGTTTTTCTCTTTGGAGCATTTGCTTCTTCATCCTTTTTTATTCCGAACTCATATGTCAAGAGTGAACCTTTAAAATCGTCGAAATCTAACTTGTTCAAATCCTTCTCTTCGATCACGATCCTCTTTGTATGCCATCTGGAGGAGAGGGACCTAAGAAACTTTTTTGCCTTTTGAGAGTTAATTCTTGGCTCGCCCAAAGAGGCTAAGCCATTCACAATATCATTAAAATGGACAACCATCTCATTTATAGATTCATTCTCATGCATTTTGAAAGAATCATATTGGTGATTTAGAATGTTCAACCTAGATTCCTTAACTTTGTCGGTTCCTTCATGAGTGATAATAAGTTTCTTCCAAATTTCATTATCACTTGAACAACTAGAAAATTTTCTTTCTTTCTTTCTCCCCTTGCCAACTCTAGATGTCAAGCGCCAGTTCTTAACGCGGACAGAATATTCAATGACACACCATGCTTCCAAGAGCTTATTGTTATTCCATTTTAATCATCTACAACTTCAAAACACGTCGGCGGGGCAAGCCTCCTCCTCATCATCTGCATCAGCAAGCCACGACCTTTGTTAAATGACATCACCACGCCATGGAACTGTGTGTGTACCAGCAGCACTTTCGGCGTAATCATCGCTAGCCTCCTTGTACCTTGACATGAACAGTCGGTGGCCCCAAGCGATTGTTCTTAAACATATGGCACAGAATTATTTCATATTAATTATTTTGGAATGAAAGGGAATGAATCCCACACCTTTCTACCTATTTAACCCATTTTCCTATCTCTCTCTTTTGCAAATCACTCTCATCACATTTTTGTTTGGTGGCTTTTTATTGCCTATCTTGTTAGATTAAAAGCATGCTTATTTTTATCTTTTCATCTCATGCTCCATATATTCTCTATTTTCAGCCTCATGTGTTATCTAAGATTTTATTGTAACATTTGATTATGCAATGACCTAGACTCTTAAAATTCTATGTTTGAAGACTTGCATTTAGCTGCCGCTAAGGACAAAGATAGACTATATTTTAATGGAGCATCGTACCAACGTATGTAGGAAAAGAAATTATCTCTATGCACTTGGGTAGGTGGCAAAAATCAAATGGTGAAAAGTCAAAGGAATGAAGGATAGGATAATGTTGTACTAGCCTTTGCAAGAAAAAAAATCATCTTTGTACACCGTGAAATGTGGCAGAAATCTAACGTTGGAAAAGAAAGGAAGGATAATATAAATAAAAAACGTTGCCTTTGTTAGGTGACAACCGTTTTGAGGAAACAAGGTAAGATGCTATAGGAGGAGGAGGAGGCTGAACTGAAAGGGGAAGCCACTGTTGTTGCTTCTATTTTCCTATTTTTTATTTGCTGCGCATTTGGCTTTAAATGAAAAGATTATTCTATTTTTTGGATATTGAAGATGACTCTTCATGCTATAAACTTTATAAATCTATGTAACTAATCCAACCATTAGGGTTGGAGGATACCCATGAAGTTAAGATAATAAAAGTTTAATAGAACTATCCAATTTTTCTACATCTCATATATTTTATTTTGTCAATGGTTAATGGTCCATTGCCCTTTGATTGATTGAACACTTATCTTATTCTTTTTCTTTTGCAATTTTTCCTTTCATGCAATGTGACCATGAGAAGGGATGGATATTGTAAACAGTTTGGTGAGGACTCGAGAGGTAGCCATCTATTGTTAGGGAGGTTAGTTGTAATGTACAAGGAGTCTAAGTATGGTCTAAGAAGGAAAGACTAAGATATATTATTATTTGTTTGTACTGAATTGTGGATTTTTTCTCTTTTCTTTACACCAAATCACCATGTTTGTAATGAGACCCTAAGAATTGGGAGTAAATTATAGTAGTAGTCATCTAACTTTGGGGATATATATTCCCAACATGGTCATCCAAATTCATTTTGCAACACCACAATTATCGAATTTTATAAACATTTACGTGGATACCTACGTGTCATCACAAACCTAACATACATACATACATACATTATATATACTACTTATAATATAGAAAATCCTATTTGAATATAAACTTATATTATAATATGAACAAAATAATATAAACCTATTTGAATAGAAGTTTATAAAAAAAATCAGCACACTCAATGGCATCACTGTAGCGCCGACTTAGCATCAACCTTATTGCGATGCAAATAGAGGCACTTGAGTGTCGACTTAGTCAGGAATTAGCGTCACATTGCTTTGTGACGCTAAAAAGTTACCTTAAGGTTGCGTTTGGCGCAGGTTTTCCCCGCAGGCCTTTTAGAAAAGCTCACTTGCTTTTTCTAAATTGATGTTTGGTAAAAATCATTGTAGCTGCTTTTTTTCACAAAAATTGTTATGCCACAGAAAATTTATTGCTTTTCTCCAAAGCACAGGCACCCATCCTTTTCTCCACAGCATGCTTTTTATAAAGTTTGCTTTTGGGTGAAGCTTCCCCAAATGAAGCCTAAATCCCTAATTTCTTCCTTTACTATTTACTGTATGCTTACTTTTGCGACCGACAATCGTGCGACAATGACGTCGACAATTGATTGCGACCAACGCCGCCCTCCTCCGGTGCCATGCTCCGACGCCATCGCCGGACGCCGCCCTCCTACACCCGTCCGCTGCCCTCCTGTGAAACCGCTAGGATCCTCCGACCCCGCTACCCTCCTCCAACCATGTTGCTCTCCTCTGCTACGGACCCTGCCAGCCTCCTCTGCCCTGTGCCACCCTCCTCCAACCTGACGGACGCCGCCCTCGGGCGCCCTTCTCCCCTTGCCGGACGTCAGCCGCTGACGCCCTCAGAAATTGGCTATATAAATTTCACAATCATTATGTCCACCGGCCTTAGTTTGGAGTAGGTCATACAAAGATGCCCGAGACATATTAGGTGTCCAGTATGAGAGCCATTATGTAAGAAGTGGTAAGTTTACATTCGAATTATTTTTATTAAATTTATAATTTTACAAAGTTTAAGTATTTGATGTTGTTACAAGATGGATGAAGAATGGCAAAAAAGTTAATAGACTTTTGAAGCCCGAGGTGCACATCCACACAGGCGGGTCCATTTGATTTGATGAGTATCGAAGACGCATGGTAATGTCAATACAAAATGGAATAATCAAACTTTTATCTTATACTTATTTTATAGAATTTGAAACTTTATTGCAGGAGGAAAAGACAGTTTTGATCTACGAGGCCACACATAAGAGCAGGAAGCTCATAGATTTTTTCTAAGTATCATCACATGTTCACTTGGTTTTTCACATTAGCATAAATGATTTTTGAAATGTTCAATGTTTAATTTTTTTAGGATGCGTATAATCAGAAGATGTCCGAGAAGTACGAAGATGATTCTAATACTCAATCACCGGGTACCGTATCTCCAAAATGATTCATATTTTTAATGTTATAACACTTTGTATGTTTATATTTTTTGATGTTATATAATTTATATGATTTATAATATTATATATAATATATCTATTTTATAGAGGACACTGCTATTTGAGAGGAGGTAGCCAATACGACACGAGGAGGACATCTGCGTGGCCTAGGCACAACAGCTCAGGTTCTTAGGAGGAACGAAGGATATACAAGCGGCTCATCTACTCCGAGTTTATCCACCGCACTGATGCAGTCTTTAGAAGTTATGATCTCTCACACTAACTAAGTGTAGTTCATAGTTCAAGTTTTAAATAATTACTCTAGTGTCCACACTAATTCAAGTATACAGGTCGAGTAGGAACCACGAGTGTCGTAACACCGTTGACTTAGATTGAACCTCACTTAACATATATCTCGATTTGTCAAAGAATTAAATTAGCAGAAGGCAAGAGAAAAAAAAGTAATTTGACTAATAAGAAGTTCAGATAAAGAAGTGTTCCTCTATGTGAATTAATTGCTACCATTAGTTTGACTCTCAAAAGAGGCAAATGATCTCTCGATACTTTCTATGAAATGCAATCTACCCTCTTCTATCACTCGTTGATCTCTCTTTGGATGATAAGAAATAGCCAAGTATAGTGGACTAGGATTAAACGATCAATTGATCTCTCGATACTATTGATCATACAATGATGATCTCTCGATACTCATTCTTGTGTGATATAAATAATATTCCTAGCATGCAAAACTAATCTCTTAGACAAATGCTAACATTGCAGACTGTCGTCTCATAATGTAGATCAATTAGACCTCTCGGTCTCTATAAAATTGAAGGAATAAATAAAGAGTAATGAGGCTGAGATTCAAAATGTAGTCTACCTTTTCTCTCAAATAAGATAGAGCGAATGAAAATGATCACATATAAGGTTTCAAAACGCATCTGAATCAAAACGATTCAGTCATACAACATGGCTAAGAAAAAATGTCTAAGAGAATGACAAAATAAGAATCAAACCATAGTACTCACTTAATTATAGCACAGAGGAAAATAAAGTTTCTAGTCGAGCATTGAGTTTAACAAAACAATCTCCATTGTCTTTCCTTTTCTTTTCTTTCTCCTCCTTGTCTTCCCTTCTTGTTCTTCTCCTTCTCTCCCCTTGTTCTTCTCCTTCTCTCCTTGATCCCCTTCCATTTGACCTCTACCTCCTTCATTATTTCCCCCTTTTTACTCATCTAAAATCTAAAATTCAAAAAGTTGTTACAAAGATACTCATTCAAAGTTGGTAATTAACAAGCATATATTTCAAAATTTAAACAGAAGGTCATGCAAAGGTGGCATAATTCATATTTGGGTCATTGATAAGAGTGAGCAAAATAAGATGTGATCACGCACCTTGAGTTCACGTTGGATAGCATGAGGGGACTCATCTCTGAGCAGTTAGTCAGCACTTCCTCAACATTTGACTCCCATTTTGAGGGCGATCTAGGCCATGCTTTAGCCATAGACTCAGTCCTCACGAGGCCAAGGACCTGTTGGAGTTGGCAAATACTTCAGAACCTCTTATTTCTTACACCGAGTTCGTCCACGTGAGCTTAGGGGAAGTTGACTATTACTCAATTACTTTGTGCTGCTGGTGTACTGACAAAAGAGGGGGTTCGGGGGGCACCACCCCTAAAACCTAGACGGGTTTGGGCTTTTGTTTAGCCAGTCCGCGTGGTGCGGATTAAGGGTTTCTCTGTTTTGTTCGAGTTTTGAACCCATTATGGAGAGACATATTTATTACTCTTTTTCAGATGTAATCTAGTGCAGTTGTAAACAAACAAACGATATAGTGGAACCTCTTTGCAGGACGTAGCCCTAATCTCAAGGGTGAACCTGGGTAAATCTTGCGTGTCTCCTCTAATTTTTTCTATAATTTCTTTACGATCTTCTGCTCTTGTTCTCGAATTTTTCCATCTGGACCGAGTTATGTTGGTGTGAAATGTCAAGAATGACAACGACGATGATAATGATTTAGGGTAAAAACTTTTGTATGATATATCTTTTATATGATTTTGTTTATGATGTATGATATCATTTTGTTATCTTATTAGTACTTTTGTGATGGTTATTAGTACTTTTGTAATGGTTATTAGTGTTTTTCTTTATTATTATTATTGTTATGTGAAAAATGCATTCTATAATTTGTATGGTGTGGGAAGGGAACAGGATGGAATGGGACAAAATTATTGGTATTTAGTGTCTCCTTAGCATCACATTAGCGACACAAGGTGATTATACGCTATTCCAAATATATCGCAAGTGGCATCACTTTAGCGTCTCACGCTTTGGCATCAGAATAGCATCATGGCAGAGACGAAACATGACATCACGTTAGTGTCGCATTAGCGCCTAATTAGAGTCGCATTAAATAGAAGTTTAGCGCCACCTTAGTGTCTCATCAGCGTTCAGCGCCAACTTAGCATCGGATTAGCGACGCCTTTAAACTCCTCGCGAGGACATATTTCGCGTCATGTTAACATCATAATAGCATCGCTAATAGCGTCGCATTTGTCGTCGACGCCGTTGCGACGCTAATAGCTACCGAACTTCGGCGTCTTTATAATGTGATGCCGCCATTTAGACGTTAATGTGTGGCTATTCCTTTTAGCCACCATTAGCATCGCCTTAGTGTCGACATTCCTGCGTCGCCAATCGATAAATTTCTTGTAGTGCTAGGTCAGGCACCAGTTGGGCCGGCCCGATGAAATCCTGTGCGACCATCATGCCCCGATGAAATATCATGCGACCATCAAGATGGGCCGGCTACCCGTACTAAAAATCCACCTTGAGGGCTACCATTTTCACATCTTTAATCTCAGCAAGAGACTACAACATGTTTACGGGATTGGTTTATATTTTTTTAAATTTATTTATTTATCATTTTAAATTGAGAGAGAGAAAACACTTATGCAATAGTATGTTTTCTTAAAATTAATTAAAGGATTATTACAAACAGTTCAACGTTCCTTAAACACTTTTTTTTTTCTTATTTGATTCTGCATTTATTTATAATTTATAACTTATAGTTTTATTTTAGTGATTATCGTGACTGAATTTTTTGATAAGTTAAATAAGGTCTGTAACCGATAAAAGAGGTACGTACCACCTCTCGTTGATAGTAAGAGTATTTATATTATATTATTTATTATTATTTTATTCTGTGCCTTTTATTATTTTATTCTTAAAAATAACCTTGACTAAATCTTTCTAGAAATTAAATGATCATATTTGAAAATTTTGAAAAGTTGAATAACAATACATATTATAACATGCGCTAGTAATTGTCCTATAGTGTGTAAAGGTGTCAAATACTATGTTATCAACTTGTGTTGTTATTGTATCAGAACTCTGATTTTGGGAGGCTAAGTGACGTAAGATGTGTTTGAGTATCATTGTAATTTGCATTATGGGATTTTCAAGCTTCCTATAAATATACTTATGTCACTTGAGCCTTCATTTTATAAGTTTTTTTTTACTGATGTGTCACTTTTCTTTACCATTATTGGAGAATACAGAAAAATCAAAATATATGTCACGTACAAGACTAGATTATGCGATGTGGGAAGGATAAAATTTTGGAGGGTTTCCAATTTGTGTATATTATTTCCACTTTCGCAGCCATTTGATTTAATACAATAAACTTGCACGTGCCACTCGACATACATCAACGCACATCCATGTCTTCTCCCAGTTAATTCCGTGCTTTCAGCCTTAATTCTCCATCCTTGATCCAGCCATCTAGGTGCCTTCCTTCCTTGGTTGATCGCCCTTCTTGGTAAAAACCTCCTCGATCTCCTCCAGCGACCTCCCATTTGTCTCCGGGCAGAAAAAGAAGTAGAAGAGGCATGCCACGACTCCGATCCCTGAGAACAAGAAGAAGGTGCCCCCTACCGTTATGGCCTTGTAGATGGATATGAATGCCATGGACATGGTAGCATTCATCAACCTGTTCACTGCAACCCCCAGGCTTGCTCCCTGCGCCCTCAGCCTCAGTGGAAATATCTCTGCAGTATAGACCCATGTTGCTGGACCAACACCACAAGAGAAGGACGCCATGAAGGAGAGCACACACGTGACGCAGAGGACGACCGTCCACATCAGCCTTTCCTCAGAGTGGTCTACCACGGTTAGGGCAATGCCGAGGCCTACCATGGACAAAATCATCCCGACCATGCTCCACAACAGCAGGGACCTCCGACCAATCCTATCAATGAGCATTATGGCGACCACAATGAACACTGTCTTGGTGAACCCAACAGCCACGGTCGCTAGCAGGAGGTGGTTCTTGGATTTGATCCCAGCCTTTTCGAAGATCCTGGGGCTGTAGAGCACCACAGCTTCAACCCCAGTCATGTGCTGGAAGCAGTGCATTCCCAGGGCAGCCGTGAGGATGCGCCGCACGGTGGGCGTCGGGTGCACCAACAGCTCCTTCCATACTCCCGACCCATTATTCTTGGCCGTCAACTCGCCCTGGTCGTTGATCCCCACAACGAACTTGATGTCCTGTAGCTTGAGTTCGGCCTCCTCCGAGGTGTTCGACACCTTGAGCAGCACCTCCTTGGCCTCGTCGACGCGGCCCTGCATCACCAGCCACCTTGGCGATTCTGGCATGGCGAAGATGCCGAACATGAGAAAGAAGGAAGGGACGGCCCCGATTCCAAGCATGAGGCGCCAACTGTACAGGAGATGGAGCTTGGCAAATAGGTAGTTGGCGACGTAGCCGAGGAGGATGCCAAGGCTGATGCACACGTCGGGGAGGGAACTCAGGGAGCCACGTGATGAGGCGCTTGAAATCTCGGGACACGTGCGCGATCATGAGTGAATACCCGACCCCGACGTCGGCAACACAACGGCCTATGAAGAGCATGATGAAGTTCAGGCCAAGGCCCATGAGCACTGAGCCCACGAAGAAGATGGCAGAAGCCACGGCGATGGTGTACCGGCGGCCGATCGCGTCTGAGAGTCTGCCAGCGGTTAGCGACCCCAAAAGCGCGAACACATTTAGTATTCCAGCGAGCACTTGGAGTTGCCCATCCGTCGTCTTGAGGTCCTCCTTGATAAATAGCATTGCACCGCTCATCACTCCTGTATCTGAAATATCCACCACCCAAAACTTATTTACAACTTGAACATTTATGATCTAAGGTATTCATGAATATATCAAGACTTAGTATATTCATTTGTGTGGCGCATAGAAACATGTCATTGGCAATGCGTGCATAAATATACAATGATTTAACGAAAAAGGATAACATAAATTTTAGCTCACCATAACCCATTAAAATGGCGACGAAGGAGGCAACGATTGCACAAGCACATGCATACTTGTTGAGGCCTTCACTCCTCGTGTCCTTGGCTTCCATGTTTCTTTTTCCTCTTATGATCAAAAAGTTGCTTTGTTCTTAATCTCTTCCGCCCCTCCTCAACAGGATTCGATACAGTGTCTATCTATGCATCAAATCCATCGTTTCCTCATCTTTTATAGGTAGTGTTTTGGAAGGTATATTATCCTTATCTTTTATGATATTATCCTTATCTTCTTCTATTCAGGGCAAAAATGATTTGAAGTTATGATCATTTTAATTAATTTGTTACCAACCATGTATGTATCAAAATGAGATTTGTTTAGATTAGACATATTAAATATCATTATTCGTCAATTAACTTTCTTATAGTGGTTAAGAATATCATATCCTAATTATGGTAATTAATTAGGTGGCAAATCCAACAAAATATTATTATAAAATAATAAAATTATGATTTGCTAATGGTGCTTTATTATTATGTACACAATAAGCTTGAATAAAACAATCTCATGCTTTTAGTTTTAATACAATCCAAAATATTTTGGTTCCATATTGCCAAACTTACTTATATATACTGCATGTGCTTTTTTCTTTAATTAGTTTTTCTGTCTGCTTAAATATCATTTTGGGAGTCTATTTCTCCATCTTGATTGAACGTCAATTTGGCTTACATCTTACAAAAGTTTGAAATTAATATGCGTTTATTTTACTATTTCTGTTAGTATGTATTATCTATTTTAACATATTAATGATAAGTATATATGTCAAAATAACGATAAATAAATTGTTTGATTGCGTTCCAACATTATTTTTCTTCTTTTAAATACAATTACGTACAAAATATTTTATAATTTGTTTAATTATAATCAAGGTTTACAAAACAATTTAACTAAAATTTAATATCATTATTCGTTAATTAACTTTCCTATAGGGGTTAAGCAAATCATCTCCTAATTATGGTAATTAATTAGGTGGCTAGTACCCATTATGATACTACCCATTTTGTATCAAAATGAGATTTGTTTATATTAGCCATATTAAAGATCATTATCCGTTAATTAACTTGCAAATCATCACCTAATTGTGGTAATTAATTAGGTGGCTAATACCCATGATGATACTACCGATTTTGTCATTCTCACATGATGGGCGTAATTAATCACCTAAAAGAACTAATTAGATTTGGAATGACAGCAAGAACACAAGTGTACCGACTTAAAGTCAACTCACCTCACAACAATTTAAATTAAATGGTGAGCTGCCACATCACTAATAATCATGCAAATACATATATAACTTACCATGGCACAATATGTATATATATATATATGGAACTTTATTACCAACTTACCATGCACGATCCAAGGGAGAGAGGTTTTTATTTGCTCAAGCTGGCCAAACCAAGGAAGAGAAGGGAGAAGACAGTTGTGTTTTTTTTTTTTTTTGGACTGGCCGAATTAAAGGGAGGAGGAAAAAGAAAAAGGAAAGAAAAGAAATCCAAAATTTCCATCTATTGAATCAGTCTCATATTTGATTATATGATTGAAGATTTCAAATTAGGAATAGGTGAACATTGATTCAATGTGTCCCATGAAATCAAATGGATGATGTTTTCTTTATGACAAAATTTGCTACTAGTAATTAAATATAAAAACTGCTCACAAAAATATAAACATTGTATCACCTGATCTCCTATGAGTTTAGATTGCATGGGATTTGAAATAACGTAAAAATCATGTGTATGTATTATGTTATCTACAAAATAGTGAGTAGTTGTCATGCTATCCTAAAAAATATGGCAGTGTTTAGATTATGCCCTTATTTCCATTGGTCATACAAAAATATGAAACTATTAGGTGAAAGTTTTTTGTTTCCGTGGGCTGCCCAAACCAATAGGAATTACTCAAAAAATAATTATATATAAGAATATATCAAATTTTCATCGGTTACCTCTCTGTCAGGTAGATTTTAAAGTAGAATCTAAATATGTAACATCACGAGATTTTCTAAGATTTATGTAAAATATTATAATTATAAAATTAAGTATGTCTACTACATTCCATGTCTACTTTCACTGAGCTTTAAAATCAAGTCAATTTATGTGCTCATCTCTATCAATCTGTCTATTGAAACTCTTACTCGATTTTGTAAATTAGGTATGAAATAAAATATGATATCTAATTGTTTGATAATTTAGGGTGAGAACTATACATATGTCAGGATTCATTTACAATTGGAATCACTCAAAAAGAATATGTCTAAGGGAAGTTATAAAAGTTTAACCGAACCTCTCTTAGTATGTCAGAATGCAACTTAGGGCAGATCATGTTAGAATTTGTTAAATTTATGATTCTCGGTTCAAAAAGTTATAAAAGCTAAAAAAGTTATGAGTTACATCTTGGGAAGTCTACTTTTAGAGAAAATTAAATTATCAGAACATGAGTTATTTCCTATTTTATATAAAGGATAAACTTAAGGCTACTCAGTCTGTCAGGACACAAAATAATATGAAAATTTGGATTAATTGTTGATTTTCCTGAGAACTAATCAAAAGAAAATAAAATATGAATCTTTTACATATTAAGTTTTCTGTAATATGGAGCTTAGTATTAATATATATGAATTTTATTTCATAAGGTATGCAATCTGCTAGGGTACAAGATGAACTCTTATGATTGACCAATTAGTTAAGTTATAGGACTAAAGGCATGAGGGGAATATAGAATTTATCACTGTTGGGGTAAATTACAAATTAGTCCCCCAATTTTGAGTCGATTTCTAATCGGTCCCTCAATTTCAATTTGTAACCAGAACATCTCTCATCTTTGATTTTCATACACGATTAGTCCTCTTGACCGGTGATAGTAGGTTTTCCGATTGCCTTGCGCACGTGGCCACCACGTGAGTCATTTTCTTTCATCCACATCATTCAAGTAATCCACGTCATTTAACGCTACTAAACCGGATAATTACACGGATCGTCCCCCAACTTTGAGTCGATTTCTAAACGGTCCCCTAACTTTAATTTATAACTAGAATGTCCCCCAACTTTGATTTTATTGCACGATTCATCCACTTGACCACTAATAGGCAGTCTCCTAGTTACCTTTTGTGTAATAAGATGTAATAAAAAATTTAATTTATTGACATGACACAATAAAAAATATTATAAAAATAAAATATGACAGAGGATGCTAACGAGCTCAAGGGGCCGGTGCCCCCTGTGCGAGCTCGCCAAAGGGCGACCTCCGAGAGCGGGGCCGACGCGCCCCTCTGCCGGGCGAGCTGGCATAGGAGGGTGTCAGCCCCCTTTTGCTCCTCACCGCACGCGAGGACAAAAAGGGGGGCCGACACCCCCCTTTTGTTCCTCGCCGCGCGGGAGGAGAAAAGGGGGGGGCCAATGCCCCTATCTACCAGCTCGTTAGCGTGCGAGCTGGCAGGGGGGGCGTCGACCCCTATTTTCATTTTTGGACGCGGCGAGCAACAAAAGGAGGGCCACGCTCCAGTCTTCCAGCTCGCGCGCCGACGAGCTAGATGAGGGAGGCGACGACCTTCCTTTACGTCCTCGCGCGCGATGAGGAGCAAAAGGGGGGCTAACGCTCTCCTCTAGTGAGCTCGCATAGGGGGCACCAACAAGCTTGAGTCATTTTTTATTAATTTTTATAATATTTTTATTTTTTATTATTATATTGTTTTTATTGTGCCATGTCAATAAATTAATTTTTTTATTATATTTTATTGTGCCACATCAGTAACTGGGAGACTGTCTATTAGTGATCAAATGAATGAATCATGCAATAAAATTAAAGTTAGGGGATGTTTTAGTTATAAATTGAAGTTAGGAGACCATTTAGAAATCAACTCAAAGTTGGAGGACGATCCGTGCAATTACCCAGTTTAGTAGCGTTAAATGACGTGGATGACCTTAATGACGTGGATGAAAGAGAAACGACTCACATGACGGCCACGTGCGCAAGGCAACCGGGAAACCTACTATCACCGGTCAAGGGGACTAATCGTGCAAAAAAATCAAAGATGAGGGATGTTCTGGTTACAAATTGAAATTGGGGTACCGATTAGAAATCGACTCAAATTTGGGGGACTAATTGTGTAATTTACCCATCACTGTTGTATTAGTTTGCACACAATGTTATAGGATCGTGATGCAAAATACAACATATTTTAGTTTATTATTTTAATTATTTTTTCTATAATTTGATCATTTCATGTATCATTTTAAATTTGTTTGTCATAATTCTGAATTTATTGAGTCTATGTATTAATTCTCAAAGTATTATAATTATGGGAAGATTAACTTCATTATTTTAATTAATTGGCATGAAAATGAAAAATTGTCATCTCAGATGAATTCCACTTGAAGCTTCGATTGCAAGGCGCTTGCTCATTGGATTGGACTAAAGTGACAAGGCGCCAAAATGGATCAAAGTGAAGCCGAAGGAGCCAACTCATAAGGAGTGAAATCTAATGGGCCAAATTTAGGGCCAAACTCATCAAGGACATGCATATTGGTCACAAGAGTTGTATATTGGCTAAAATCCAAGGGGTGCCAAAGGTAATTATGGGAGCTAAATGCACCTTGAGTCATGGGCAGAATCAAATCCTAAGGAGCCAAATACATCAAGGGGGCCAAACTCATACTTTATCATGTAGGGGGCCAAACTCATATGATTTTTATCATATTGGGGGCAAAACTCATATGATTTTTATCATATTGGGGTCAAAACACATTCCCTTGGATCATGAGGCGCTAAAGATATGGGAGCTAAAATCACTTGAATTCACTACCGAGCGTATCATTGGCCGAGATTCTATCATGTATGAAGTTTTTACCGGTCGAGAATCAAACCCAAGAAGAGTTTATTGTGCGCTAAGGCGATGATTAACTTTTATCATTAGCCAATACTTTATCCACCGAGAATTCTATCATGGGGCACTAAAAGGGAAATTTTATCACCCTTCATCAAAGGGTGCCAACTTTTTATCTTGGTGAACTTCATCTCTACATCGAATTGTATTTTATCATCTGAGTATCGGGAGCTAATGCATAGATTTCATACATGGTCGAATCCCATTGGTCTAGAGCTTAATGTAACACGTATTAAATTTTATCTTAAGTTGGTTCATTCTCGATCGAGATTAGAAGACGAGGGCCTTGAGTTGTATCACAATTAAAATTCTATCCGTACAATATAAACGACCGTGATCAAGACCGTGCCGAACTTATAAATATGTTAAGAGACCATCATTTTCATTTCATGCCTTGAAGTGTGGTTTCTTTCTACAGTGTCAAGAGTTTGCAGGCTTCGACCGAGAAAGAGAGAGAGTAAAATGATTATTTTAATTAGACGCTCCGAGAATATCTGAAGGGTGTAATTCTCTCAATTATTATTGTTATTTTGTTATTATCTCTTTGTAATTCTAGGATGAACCCCATGTTTTAGTTATTTTATTTTAGGAGATTATTATTGAAGGGAAAGTTTGTGAACCCTTATTTTATTATTGAATTTCTTTTGATTAATTTTTTATTGTGTATAATGCTTTTGATTTAATTATTTTAATTTCGGAGTTAAGTAATTATTAGTTTGTGGACTACTTGATTTCAGATTTTATTTACTTAAATTAAATGATTTATCATGAAGTTAAAAATTGACATAGGTCTAATAACTAATGTGTGGAGAATTAAATGGTCTGTTAATCTGTACCAATTTGTGGAGTGATTAATAGTGTAGGATTTTCATATTAATGCATCTTAATTTTAATCTCATATGCATGAATACTAGTTTGTGGGACTTCAATTTTGATTAAATCTATAATAATTTAATTTGCTTGATTAAATAACAAAAATACTAGTTTGTGGACTATGTGATTTTAATCCCATCAAATTAATAACTTAGGAAAATTTTAATCCATCTTAAGAACTTTAATTTATTTTTTATGACAAACATATTTATCCTTAATTTATTATCATCCTAAAACCTAACTTCATCACTATTATCTTATCTTATTATTATCTTATTTTTAATATCTATTTAATAATTAGAAAACTTATCTTCAAAATCTATGTTTTTCTTCTCTTATTAATTTAAAAATTTAGATGTTAAATTAATAATATTCTTTGTAAGTTCGACACTCTTTACTCTTTTTACTATATTAATTGAGCAAGTGCACTTGATAGCGAATTTATTTTGCTACATTATTTTACGCATTAAATTTTTTGCGCTATTGACGGAAAATATTTTATTAATTGATTTCTGATTTCTATAGGTTGTTAGGAGATGTAAACATTTTTTCTGTAAATACGTTTCTGTAATTTTTTGTAAATATTTTTTTCTATAAATTTTTAGTTATTTTGTAAATAATCTAACAAATTTTTCTTTTTGCAGAGATAAGTTACGGGTATTTTTTTTAGGATAATCAGAGGATGCTGCAGCTGGAATTATTCTTTTGGCATTGTATCTTATTATTTGTTACAATGATTCAATTCTCTTGGTGATTTTTTGGTTTGAATTCTTAAAACTTTGATCTACCACGCCCATATCGGATTTTCGATTTTGAGGACTATCGGCTTCTCTTTTTATAATTTTCTGATGTGATTTGTTGCATAATTCTTTGTGAAGAATTTTCTCTCAGCCGAAGTGATTGAATGTATTATTTTTTTCTCTCTCTCTCTGTGAAATGGTGCCCAATGCCAACTTTTTCTCTCTCCGTGATCTTATAATTACGGGATTTCTTTATCCGTGGCGCCTTGAATTTTTCTTTCCAGGTTTCATGGTAATTCTTTTTCCTGATTAAGCCTGGCATTTGTTTCTCGGCGTCCAATTCAGTTATCTTTCTATCATATTACGCCCGCAGCAATTAATTTAATGATGAGTGAATCAAGTCCTTATTATTCGAATTGTTTTTCTCTTTCCCTGATATCAAGCCGGTTTATTTTGCATACACAATTCACGCATGGTTATTATTACTTTCAGATTTTACACCACCACTTAATTACGCCTACAATTGTGGAATTGTCTCTCTGGCACCCAATCTAATTGTATTTCTTGAACTCTAATTGTATTTCTCCATGATATTGCGTCCATTTTCTTTCCGAATTTGTTTCTCTATTGATTCTAGTTGATTTTGGCCACGGTTTTTTTAAAGAATTTTGTTTCTATATTTCGTTAACTGATTTTAGGACTAAGATTCGATTTTGTTCTCTTGGGATGATTCCATATGCAATCGAACAAAATTTGCGCCTAACTAGTCTGAGTATTAATTGCTGATGATATTGATTGATCTTAGGCTGATGATTTTATTTGAAACATTTTTTTGTGCACGAGTTTTTTCTAACGACAATTAAATCCACGATTTATTGTTGATTTCTTTGGACATTCCAATCATGCCTAAGATTATATCTTTTATGGATTATAATTGTCCCGAGGATCATACGACTTGAACATTTTTTTATATTCGACAGATGTTAACTGATCATATTTTATAAAAAAAATCGATTATTTTTCATTGATCCGTGATTTATTTCTACTATGTAATTGTATATATTATTATTATTATTATTATTATTATTATTATTATTATTATTATTATTATTATTATTATTTGACACCTGGTTGTTATAGAAATTAATTGAAAGTTTAATAACAATCAATTTTAAATTCTTTAGATAAATTTATACTTCACACATTCTGAACAGACGTCTAATTCTTCTTTTCTTTTTTATTTGATACTTAGTTGTTGCATAAATCATTTGACAATTTTATCATAATCAATTCTCTATTATGCTAGTTTTTAGATTAAGTTAGTGAGTCTCTTAATTTCATTTAATTAGTTAGTTGATTGTCATTTTAACAGTTCTTTGTTATGGAGTCATTTAATTAATTTTTGTATTTTGTGCGAGAGAAAGACAAAAAATTTTAATAATTAGAGATGAAGTCGTGCATACGTCGGAACCATGCACGTGAGCATTGCATGCCGCCACCTGATAGGACAGGGACGGAACTACGTTCCCTTGAGGGGGGGGGGGGCACCCTTTAAGGTTTTGGAGGTCTTGTAACCGATTCCAGCGCCAAGTTTTTGTTTTCTCATATTTTTTACATTTCATTTATTGAGTATTAGGAGCATAATTAAATTAATTAATTATATATTAAATAAAATTTGTGGATCTAAAAAACATGGGACCAAAGGCATTAATTTGAAAAACACATTTTTTTAGAGTTGCATTTCTTTTGTTGCTATTTTTTATTATATTTTCTTTTATCCTTCTTTTCCTTGATATTTTTTAGTAATATTTTTATTTAAGTTTATTTAAATTATTTTTTTAATTATATATTTATGGTGTATATTAGTGGTGTAAGAAAAATCTGACCGACCCGAAAAATTTATTCAACTAAAAAACTAAAAATTAGGAGATCGAATATGATTTAGGCTAATTTTTTAATAGAGCAAAACTAACCGACATAAACTAGGGCCCCACTCAAAAAACTCGTAGTGCCCATGGAGCCCATTTTTATTTATTATTATTTATATAGTTTAATATGTTCAAATCACATTATAAAACTCTAGTTCAAGAGTTCTAATATTATATTTGAACCGAAAAATCGATCCGACCTGAAACACTTTTTGCAACCCCCCCCCCCCCCCCCCCCGTAAAATATTTTCTGGCTCCGTCCCTGGTGCCGAGAGCTAACAAATGGAAAACGAAAATGAAAGAAGAAAGAAGAGACTTGTCTAGCTATGGAATTAAGCTCTACGGATGCCGGACGCAAAATTTGACAGCATGCGTGTTGTAACAAAAAAAAACAATGAGAATGGTTTGGGGACTTCCGACAAATTGTCCTTTCCACTCGTGTGAACTTTTTATAGCGTGATGGTCAAACCATCATCCAAGCCATCGGAAGTTCCATCCCACAGCTTAGCCCGTATGAAGTCCCACGGACTGAGCCGTGGAAAAGTTTGCCGCGGCTAGGCCCGTGGGAAGTTCCCATGGTAGAGCCATGGCAAACCTTCCCATGGCTCAGCCCGTGGGAAGTTTCCATGGCTAGAGCCATGGCAAAAGTTTTCCATGGCTCCAACCATGGGAACTTATCATGGCTTCGACCGTGGGAACTTTTCACAGCTCGAGCCATGGCAAACGTTTTCCATGGCTGAAGCTGTGGAATACTTTCGATGGTATATGCTTTTTCGACGGTCTCCATCGTCGAAAAGGTTTTTTCAAATATAAAAAATGTCTGCCCGCAGCCGAATCCGACCGTCCGAAGCCTGATCGGTCGCTTGTCGGCCAGATCCGGTCGCTCGTCTATAGCCTGATTGGCTGTCTATCAGCCAAATCCGGTCTCTCATCCATAACCTGATCGGCCGCTTGGTGGCCTGATCCGTCCGGCCGCCCACAACCTGATCGGCCGCTTCGTTGTCAGATCTGCCCGCAGCCTAATCGGCTGCCTCACGACTGCTCGGGCCGCGGCTATTGATTGCCAAACAGCCAGATCCGACCACCCACAATATGTGGACAATCGATTGGCCACAGGTGGCTGGACCTGGCCATCGCAGCCGTATCGAACATGGGTAGCCAGATCCGGCCGTCCGCAATCTGATCAGACCACCTGGCAGCCGATCGGATTCCTGGCGGCCAAATCCGCCCACCCATAGCCTGATCGGCCGTCGGTTGGCCAAATTTGGCCGAACGCAGCCTGATCAGCTGCCGGGCAGCCAAATTCTGGCTTTCGCAACCTGATCGGCCGTGGCCAGATCCGGCCGTAGGAGTCTAGATCAGGTCGTCTTCGTAGGCAGAGAGAGGGAGAGGCGATCGGAGTCAAGAGAGAGGGAGGTCAGGGGAGCCATCGCCTGAGCGCGGGGTCATCGAAGCGTTGGTCACCCGAAGTTGAGTGAGAGAGAGTGGGAGACAGGAAGAGAGTGAGAGGAAGCAAGAAAGAGAGGGAAAGAAAGGGTTGGTGAGAGAAAAAAGTAAGAGGAAGAGAGAAATAAAGAGAGTGCGTAGGAAAAGAGAGGAGAGAGAGTCATGGGAAAAGATTGGTGGGATTTTCATGTTTGCGACTGTTAGGACCGTCGGCATTACTGACGAGTCGAGCCATGGGAAAGTTTGTCATGGCTTGGCCCGTGTGTCACTCCTGACCACAAGGCTTAGTCCTTGTGCAGCTATGTCCATCCCAGGCACACGCGAGCAGGAAGCACACCATAGTCCGACTTCAACTCCGACTAGACATAGGACAGATAGCCAACGAATTTTGGGGAGGAAGCTGACCTCTGCTGAAAGACCTGGACTCCTACTGTGAGTAAGAGAGTCTGGTGCATGGACGTGAAGTTCAAGGGCCTAGTTCGAGTAGGAATATGGCCAGAGGTCTTCCTAGGTCATGTAGGACTTGGGGCGATTTTCCTAGTGGCTGGACTACCCTCCCTGACCGAGAAGCACTAGGAGAAAGAACTTGGACCGAGGTGGAGACAGCTGGACGTGAGGGATGTCCAGAGTCCAAGTTGCACTTAGAAGGCCATGGCGCGGGCGTGGCCAACTCCTAGGCCGATTAGGAGTTGGGTCCAATCAGAACCTCTAGGGTCTTCAATGGGCCGAATTCTTCTCCAGCTGGCAGGGGTTTTTCTAGAGAAAACAATCGAGGGCTTGTAATCATCTGACTTTTGCTCAATAATATTCCCTATTTTTCCCTTAAACCATCGAGCTCTTCTCTTATCTTCTAGGGTGTGTTTCGTTGTGCACATAGGGGTGTGTCCGACTATGTCCAGGGCACATCCGAGGAAGCCTGATTGGCATCCGAGCAAGGTTGGCTGAGCCGCACGCCTAGGGTTTCAAGTGCAAGAGCTTTAGGGCGTGACACATGGGAAGTTTCCACGGTCGGCGCTATGGCAAAATTTTCCTATGGCTCCAGCCATGGGAAGTTTCCACGGTTCTAGCTGCGGGAAGTTCCCATGGTCGGTGTCGTGGAAAAACTTTCACATGGCTCCAGTCGTGAGAACTTCCCACAGCTCAAGTTGCAACAAAACTTTTCAATGGCTAGGGTAGTGGTTCTTGTCCATCGAAAATGCTTTTTCCAATATTAAAAAAAAGCCCGCCCGTGGCAGCCGGACCCGGCCATCGTAGCCTGATCGACCGCGAGTGACCAATTCGATCAGGCCACTTATCAATCCATCGGATGCCTAGCGGCCAGATCCGGAAGCTCGTAGGTTTTGATCGATCGTCGGGCGACCAGATCAAGCCGCCTAGCAGCTGATCGGGCGGGTAGTCAGATCCGTCCGCGTGCAGAGGCAGAGTGAGGGAGATAGGGAGAGGGAGAGGGCGATCGAAATCGAGAGAGAAGGAGAGGGAGGTTGGGGCAGCCATCGCCGAAGTGCAGGATCATCGGAGCCGAGTGAGAGAGAGAGTGGGAGACATGGAAAGTTTGCCGTGGCTCGGGTCCAACCATGGGAAAGCTTGCCACGGTTGTCCCGTGGGAAGTTCCCATGGTCAGCGCCGTGGAAAAACTTTCCCAAGGCTCTAGCCACGGGAACTTTCACAGCTCAAGTCGCGACAAAGGTTTTCCACAGCTAGGGGTGTAGGTCTCGGCCATTGACAAGATTTTTTCAAATATTATAAAAATTGTCCGCTTGCGAGCAGCCGAACCCGGCCCCCGCAGCCGAACCCAGCCCCCATAGCCTGGTCGACCGCGGGTAGCCAGATCTGGCCACACACAGCCTGATCGACCGTGGGCGGCCGATCCAATCAGGCTACCTGGCAACATATCAGACGCCTAGCGGCTAGATCCGTCTCCTACAGCCTAATCGGTCATTGGGCGCCGCCTAGTGGCTGATCGGGCGGGTAGCTAGATCCATCCATATGCAGAGCTAGAGTGTGGGAGACAGGGAGGGGGAGAGGGCAATCGGAGTCGAGAGAGAGGGAGAGGAAGGTTAGGGCAGCCATCGCCGGAGCGCGGGTCACCAGAGACGAGAGAGAGGGAGTGGGAGACTGGGAAAGTTTGCCACGGCTTGGCCTGTAGGAAGTTCCCATGGCTAGAGCTATGGCAAAACTTTTCCACGACTGGAGAGCCACAACAAAATTTTCCCACGGCCTTAGCCGTGGGAACTTCTGACGAGTCGTGGGAACTTCCGACGATTGATATGGGTATATGCTTTTCCGATGGCTGGGACTATCAGAAATATTAATAATAATGTTTAAACATATTATCTATTGTATGATATTTTATTTTATATTTTATTTAATTACTCATGGTTGAGTCTATCGGATGTACCGACGGACGGTATTATCGGTAGTTCTAACGGACATTTTCAATAGATATGACCGTCGAAAATTGCGTAGGACCTGTATCCGTCAAAAATCGCTCATCAGAAATTGGCGATTCTCTAGTAGTGTGAGTACCAAATCAATGATATATAAAGTGAAAAGAAAATATAAATGTGTTATCTGTAACCTTGGTGTGTCCGAGTGATTAGATCCACAAGGGATTCTTGTGACCTAAGAGCAACTGCTTTGTCGAATGCCCATTATATGGATCACAACTTGCGCAATATAGAGAAGCACATGAGTACTGACTCGCATAAAGTGTGTATAGAGAATATCGCACGAAAGAGGAGGCGAAGGCCTCTAAGACACAAGTCTACCCTATACTCTGGCGTGTTACTTTTAAACACGGAAAAAGATGTCGAATGAAGTTTCAAAATTTATAATCTCTCTACACTATCAAAATGTGATTCACAAACGTATGGTGCATCATTGTAGTATTTGAGGTTCGGTCCACAGGAAGTGTTTGCGAAATCTTCGAGAAATCCTTTGGAACAAGCTCGTAAAGTACATGCTGAAAAGGAGGGAAGAAGGATAGTGATGTAACATAAAAAGGAACTAATTGTTTTTTTTTTTTGTTTTTAGAATGTAAAGGAGAAATAATGTGGAGACGATAGTTAATATTAGGAAAGTACGAGAGGATCATTTTAAACCACATGCTGAGGACTTATGGGAGGTGCTTTTGTTATCGGACTCTAAGTTCTTTAGTTTAAAATGATACGGGTAAAACAACCGAATACCCTTTCACGTGTATGTCTAATCAGTCTTGATAGTGAAGACACTCGACTTCACTGCCGCACTCTCATATTGGTGGAAAGCCTGTGTTGCACACGTGAAAGGGATTCATAAGATGGTTGCAATCTCCGCTCTCGCATATGATGTCCAAGATACGGATTGAGCTTTACTTCTTTTTGGATTTGATATAAGGTCTCGCATCCACTGAGAGGCATTCAAGAAAAATAAACTTAAGGCAAGGAGGTTACAGCCGGCTCACGCTTGCCTTAGTGGAATATGAACGACCCTCCCGAGCTGAATGCAAAATACTACTGTATCTCTGAGACAGTTTAGACGATTTAAAGGGGAGGGAACGATTGACTCAGAAAATGCAATTTAGAATTACTTGAAGTTCTTCAGAAATAACACATTTGTTATCTGACTTGCTCGGTCATTGATTACGAATGAGGATGGAAGAATATCCCCTCTCAGGTAGAACTTTTCATAATCAAAAGGAATAAAAAATAGAAACGGCAAAGAAGAAATACACGAACACACTGTGAATCCGTTTAGGATGATCTGAATCTCCAACTCAATGCGGTCGTTTATTGCCAGAAATTTGAAATACGTGCAACCCCTCTTAGGTTGTGGATCAAAGAGTGAACGACGTCTAAACCAAACTATGAAGAACTAACGTTGCCAACTCTGCGAAAACCAAAACTACGAACCATTGCATGTTAAAGTTTTATTTCTCTACGTTCAGTCGCATAGAGCATCTAATGTCCCTACAGTCGGGGGTGCAAGGCAACAATGATTCAGAGGCTCCTCTTAGCTTAAAACTGCGAGGAAGACGAAAAAAACACGCAGGGAATTGTCTTCACCAAAGCTTGATTTCTCTACGTTCGATCGCGTAAAGCCTATAATGTCCCTACGGTCGGGGGTGCAAGACGAAGTCAGTTCATGAGTTCAAATACAAATACAGATCCGAAAAGCAAGGAGTTAAATAATGAAACAAGGATCAGACGGATATCATTAAAAACACAAGCAAACTCAACATTCGGTATAGAGCATGAAGAGAAACAGGATGACATAAATCCAAAACACAGACACCTCCTGCCTCAACAGGGCCAGTTAGTTACACTGCATGTGGAGAACACACACTTCTCCACGAATTGTCAAAAGCATTCTTCACCTCACACTCCCTTTCAATCTCTCCTGATTCAACCTCTTCCTCCCTTTTTGTATCTTTCCTCCGCCTTGTTGTCGGCTCCTCTCCTCTCTCCCTCTGTCTCTCTACTCGTGCCACTACAACTTTTCTGCTGCTCGTAGCTTTTCTTGCCGCCTATAGCTTCCGTGGTCCCCTCTCTGGAAGCTTCCTCGCATCAGGAAATTGAGGGAGCTGGCTGGTCCCCAATCGCAAATGGTGTTTGCTATTGGTTGTTTGCCTCTTTTGCAGCCCGAAAATAGTTCACCATTCATTTGTGCAGATGATAGTGTATGGTCCGATCACTCTACCTCATCTCTCGGAGCTCATTAGCTCCTTGCAGAAAGGGACATTTACCCAAATGAGCTTTCAGGCTAGTAGGAATAAAATCAAGGTTATATGTGAATAAACATTGATGTGAAGAATGTTTGAAATGTATTGAATTGGCGCTATGCATGTATTTACATAAAGAAATAATTATGTAATGGATGTTGTCTTCATGCGAAATAACAATAAAAATATAGACCATAATTCTCCACATCAAGTAACAAAAAAGACAAGAGTGAAAAAGAAAAAAAGCGTGAATGAAAATACCCAAAGTTCTCAAAGTGAAAATGTATAAGCTCAATATACACTTATGTTTTCAACATTGAAACTCTTATTTGATTGATTGTATGTTTTCTAGTATGAGCTTTATTTGGATGAGTTTAAATATGTCCAATATTAAGTAATTCTAGAAAACTGAGTCATTGGAATGATCGAGAGATACTTTGGCGATCGATGTATAAAATTTAGAGCTTTGCCTTGAACATTGTTTGTGAACAAGAAAATATCTAATCTTGGAAGAGTTTGATGCATGAAAAATACAACACATATTTAGCCATGCATTTAATCTTATTTCGAATCATTTTCTAATAGCATATATCATTTATGAGCTTATTTACATTAACTTTATAAAATTAAAATCTGCCCAAATGTTATATTTTATTATTTAGGAAGCAAGAAAACTGAATTATGAAGCAATTATCAATTATCTACCCATACCGGTCAACAGCGTAAATCACAACTTCCACCTATGAATGTTGCTGTAATTGAAGAACTGCCACCACCACCAAGCAACCAAAGCTTGGAGATGTTCGGTGTCATTCACCATTCCATTTGCAAAGTCTCACCATGTCAACCTTTCATGAGCACATTGAATCATCTTAGTGAGATTGTTCCGTAAATTGCTTATATATTTATTTTACCTGCACTATTATGGTTAATCATTTTAAATTTTTCTCAACATATGCCATAGTAGAGTCAAGTTATTAACTTCTAAATTAGTACTCTCTCTCCTTTATCTATTAGTTTAGTTTTTTTTTTCATTTTATTAGTTTTTTCTTTTTCTTAATTTAGTTTTTTAGTTGCATTATTATAATTCTTATTTTTTTCTTCATTTCAACACAACAACCTATTTGCAGGTCCAATCATTTTTTTTTAAAAAAATCATTTGTCACGGGGCGTTATGCTATTATCATGGTTTATTACATTAACTTCACAAACCATTACTTGAATCTCACGTGTATCAGTAATCTTTATTTTGAATTTCAGATAGTCATAGGTTGTTACAAACATTTCACGGCACACTGCTTAAACCTCATGGGTCGTGATTTTGAAATAATGAGAATAATAGTAGATTTCTTTTTTGGTGTATTCACACTTCATGGGTCATGCATTATCCGTCACGAGGGTCACAGTGATTATCTTTCACGTAATATTATGAGTCGTAACCTTTTGGTAACACATTGTAATGTAGGCTAAAGGTTAAAAGCTCCATTTTCACAGGTCATTATGTATTACCATATCATGTCACGAGTCACATCACGAACATATCAATGGCTTATTGATGCATACATTTTATAACATATAATTAGGCTTGAATTTAGGCTTATTTTATGTAATTTGCTCATATCATGCATCTATATTTGTAGTAATTTTTAAAATTCTTGAAAGTATCAATCTATCGCTAGTTTGTATATTTTGCAGGATTTATTGATAAAAGATGGTGGAGGAAGGGAATAAAAGAAGAATAACATGAAATCGAGTCAAATCAACTTTCAAAAATTCAAATTATGCTTTGCACGAACTGTTATACTCTGCTCACAACCGTGAAAGGTTCGTTTCATGCCCCAGCATCTGACACTCATGGCTCTCATAGAACTGCATCACACAACTATATATTTCACAGGTTATTAGACATTTTTCACGGTCTGTTAGACATTTCTCCCGGCCATGACGATGGAGTTTCACACACCTACTTCACCCCTTCACGCATCAAAAAATCTTTACTTTTCGATTCAGCAACTTATGGGCCGTTACATGTTCTTCAGAATGTTACTAATCTTCACGAATCGTGCAGGCTCCTCCACCAAAAGTCTTCACGGGCCGTGATACACTCTAACGGGCCATTATAAGTCAATGCATTTTCAAGACGAATCTCTAACGGGTGCCATAAAGCTTTCATAGATATCACAGAAAGGTTGAAAGAAATCTTTATCAAACGAAGTATAACGGGTGTCACAAAATGGTTACATCTTTTGGAATTGAGTTTCATGGGCCATTAAAAGTACATTACGGGATGTGGAGTTAGTTAAGTCGCACAATCGAGAAGGAAGCACCCGAATCACGGCCGTGAAGATATCCTCATGCCCCATGATGGTTGCAACCAACTCCAAGTACAACTCTGATTGAGCCTTGAAATGAACTTCAGGGGGCGTGACGGACCATTCAACGTATTTTCGAAAGAATTATCAATGCGCAAGGACTCCAACTCTTACCATATGTCCTAGAGATCAATTGGAAATAAATTATGCTAGAAATTTCAGAGTTTTATGAGGAAAAAATTTAGAATTAATAGGATTATGAATTTACCTTATATCTCAAGGAAATAAGTTCCGTTTATTCTCAAACTACTTGAAAACCTAAGCCTCTATAAATATGCACGGCTTGCACTCGAAGTTTTCAAGCCAGAAGGAGCACTTCTTTAGAACGAAGAAGAAGACTTCTATGCAGTAAACTCATGCGAGGATTGTGCAGTGGTTTGTTGCTAAAGAGTACTCTTTGTTCTACATATTGTTGGGATGATATTTTAGGCTTTCATGTTCTGTCTATCTCTGTAATATGGATTATTAGTTTTCATTTTATCTTTGAGTTTTAGTTGCAAAGTTTTATTGTTAGAACAAATTCTGAATTCTATTAATTGAAATAATAGTTAGTTTAGTTTTTTATGAACATGGGTATTATGCTTAATGCTTTTCTTCAAATGTAAATGACTTTAGGGTTGATTATTAACTGGGTAGTGTAATCAATTCTTAATTCATAATTCTCTATTTTGAATTTATTGTTACATTCAGATTTAATTGTTCTAATTAATATAGCTCATCCTAAGGACCTATCTGCACACTTTCTCTCCAAATTATATGTCAACTCCTATTAGTCTCTAAAATTTGATAGATAAATAAAATAGTTCCTCATGAGATCGACAACATTTACCCTTACACTTTATTACTTGAGTGACTAATGGACTTGCTAGCTATATCATTATCAATTTTCTTATGTAGCTTTTGGCGTTATTGCTAGGAAACTAATTTTTACTTACTACTCTTATTTCATGTTACTTTGAGTCTCTTTTACTTTATGTTTTTCCATTTGGTGGTTTTGTAGTTTTCAAGCATTTTCTTTTCACAAGTCATCTAATTTGGAGCCCTTGGATGGTGACACTCAACATGATACTCGAAGTTTCGAAACCCCTCTAGAATTTGATCATGAGATCGAACGACAGCACGGCTGTTGCGAAAGAATAAGATGGCTGAACAACAAGAATGCCGCCAATATGAACATGAAGATGGAGAAGAGGAAGAACTGAGCATGAGGAATTATAAGAGGAAGAACTGAGCATGAGGAATTATGTTTCTGCTAAATATTCAAACATCAATTCCAGCATTGTGATTTAGCAATCACAACAAACAATTTTGAATTAAACCCCGCCATTACTCGCATGGTTGAAGCACATCAATTTGACGAAGCTTTCCATGAGAACCCTGATCATTTTGATAAATTTTTGCGTATTTGTAGCATCTTTAATTTCTCATTTGACTCTATTTTCCTTTTTTACGAGATAAAGCATTTACTTTCTTCGTGCAGATTCTATCAAAACTTGGGACTAACTTGTAGTCAAGTTCATCAACAAATATTGTCCGTTTGAGGCAGTAAAGCTGATAAATGAACTCCGATCTTTTCAATGAGATGATAATGAAACACTCTATTAGGCACGAGACAGATTCAAGGAACTCTTGGCTGGATTCCTGACAATCGGATTCCACTTTGGTAGGAATTTGAAGGCTTCTACAATGGGTTGCATCAAGTAGATAAGGATAAGTTTGATTACTCAGCTGGAGGAATAGTTATGGGCAAGATGAAACTATTGATGATGTTGCCCTAAACTCACGGCAATCTAAACGTAATATGCAACAAAGAAGACTAAACAAGGCTGAAAGTGATGTAGTAGTGGCTCTAGAGCCACTCAATAAAAAGTTTGAGATGCTTATTAACCATAACAATTCCTGTGATCTTTGTGGAGGAGGGCCGGATGTCCAAGTGGTAATTCCTCTAATAAACTTGAAGATGCTAACTTTGTTTTCAATGTTTCTTTCAAAACTCCACCATTGGAAAATATTTACAATCCTAATAATCATCCATTATTCTCATGGCGACAAAATCAAGGGCAGCTTCCAGCCACTACAACATCAACAATCACTAGATGAAGCAAAACCCAATGTTGAAGAATTAATGACAAGGCTCATGACGACAATGGAAACCTAGGTTTCCAACCAAGATGCTTCCATTCGCAGTTTAGAAATTCAAGTTGGACAGATATCAAACATATTAATTGGACGTACACCGGGCTCTCTTCCAAGCAACACCGAAAAGAATCCCAAAGAACAAGTGATGCGTAAAAATTTGTAGCAAAAGAAATCCACTTGCAAGTGCACTAGTTGCTCAAGTAATATAGAAAATAAGAGTAAAGAGTGTCGAACCCACTATCTAAATCAATTCTGACCTAAAAACCTACTACGAGAAGAAAAGGGTTTTGTGTCTAAAATAGAAATATAAAAATTGCATAAGGTAAAATGATTTAACAATTAAAAGATAAAGTGGTGAAGAGCCCTTAGAATTTTGGATAATCAAAAGTAAGGTCAACTCGCATGTAACAGAAAAGATTGAACTTTTTAACAAGAAGAATCAAAATTAATTCTTAAGACGAATTAGGATCACACAAGGTAACGATGATCAAACCATACTATCTTAACTCCTGAATCTTCAAAGATTTCTAACGATGAGTAAACCTCTTAATTAATAGAGAACTAAGAGCATGAAATTGTATATACTAGATTAATAATTATTCTTAATAGATATATAATTTATCAGACCGCAGATAATCAAGTATTATGCTGAATTGCAAGACTTCTGTTATGATTGGTTTAACCTACAAGTTAAGATTTTACTCACTGAAAAGTATCATGCCTTGAACTTAATCACCCCAAAATTGGTTTGTAATCTAAACTCATAGCTAGATGCTCTCAGAAAATAAGATTAAGCATGCCTCAGTCATAATCTAGAAGAATTATATTAAATTCAATGCTAAACTGGTTCATGCAATTTTCTAGAAAATATATAAATCTCTATCACAAACTAAATAATCAAAATAAAAAATAATTAAGTAATAGGGCATCCAACAATGAATACATAACATGAATTCTTGCTTTAGACGATTTCTGGAACGATCTTGGAGCATGCTGAGTTGCTCCTCCTTCTTCTCCAACAATCTTCTTCAACTTGAATCGGTCTCTTATGCAATAGGAACAGTTCCAGTGTCTCAATAATGAATTTTCATGTTTGTAAAGTCCTCTATTTATAACTTTACAGGTTACAATAAGTTTTGATAAACTAGGAGTCCAAAAGTTATCAAGTAAAAATTCTAGTTTAGACTCTTTCTTGACTTGAAAATCTCACAATTTATCTTCAATTTCGAATACTTATCAGCCAATTTAATTTCTAGAAGTTTGAGCACCGCTCTGAAATCTCAATCTGATCAAAATCCGCTCAAAAAATCAATAATAGAAAAAATCAGCACACTTAACATCCCGTATTGAGGTGTTCACGGTCAAATCCAACTCTTGTTACGGCCCGTAACTTGGGCAAATCTGACGTTCAGAAGAGCTTTTGTATGCTTCATGTTCATCTCCTTACGACTCGTAAGTTATGGCCGTTAAAACTCTCTTACGACTCGTGATGACTTTGGTTGCTCCTTTACGGGCGTAACTCGTGATGGTTTATGTCCTATGATGTTACGGATCGTTAGTACCGCATTATGGCCCATAATGATTTTGTCAAAATCTTGTGACCATGCATCGTGATGGTACCAATACGCCCAATAAAATAGATATGCTTACATTTCAACCTATTTTGTGGGGCCCGTTAACAAAATTTTACGGCCGGTGATGAAATTTGTTGAACTCTAATACAGGTCAAGAAATCCAAATAACAACCCATTATACACTTCTTTGATTGAGACTCTCATCGTGTGATACCTACGATAAATGTATTAGGGCCTGTCATATGCTTTGACTTCATTCTGCGATGGTTCTATGAGTGTCGTGAAGACATTATGACGGCCCGTAAGGTAATTTCTAATGTGCGAGTATATCTTTGTAAAATTCGTTAGCTCTCCATCACGATACATGTCTTCAAAAGGCAGGGTCATTAGAATCCTATTACGGCTGGTGAACAAACATGTTGCATCTGCTATCCTTTTTGTACGAGTCATGAGGACACTGTAACGACCCATTAAGTTAACCTCCTAGCCATGATGTTGGCGTACGTCCGGTGAAGGAAAGTATTTTTCTGCTTTTGAGGCTGATTTCTTAATCCTTTTGTGCCAAAGTATTTTTTCAATATTTTCCACCAAATTAAGATATTTTCCTACAAAATAATGCAACCTAGGTAGTCAGGGAGTTCAAGAATATAATTTCAAATAAAACAAAATTTATGCATGTCATGGAAAAATTATGAAAATAATCCTAAATGCAATTCAAATAAAATGTTGTAAAATGCATGTATCAACAAGCAAAAGCCTATGAACCTTAACACATGCTAAGGGTCAAGTCGAGCTAGCGACTATAAACTTAGAACTATACTGTCTATCCCTTTACTCTTAGTTTAGTTTTATTTTCTTTTTCTCTTATTTGTTAGTTGGTAAATTTTTCATTTGTTTCTTATGCTATTTTCTCTCTTATCTTTGACATTTCATCTTATACTGATCGCCCCTATAAGTGGTTATAGGTACAACATCATTTGGGGTACAATCTTAAAAATTTTCAATCGCCACGGGTCATTACCAACTTGTAACAGGCACTTCACGGGGCGTCACTACATCGTAATGACTCTCACAGTACTCATGTTTGCCTAGCCCAGTAGTCCCAAGTCGTAATACCAAGTTCACGGGTGCCCTTACCAACATCACGGGTCATTTATTTTCATGTGACTCACTACAAGTTTGTCGAGTTCCACGGACCTTTTCACGGGGTGTTACACAACAATCACAGCAAGACCACATCTCATCTTACGGTTTCACAAGCTGTTAAACCCTTATCACGGTCCGTAAGTGATTTGCATCGTCCCTGCACCCGTCGTTATGCCCGATTCACAACTTTGTCCATTTTTTATGAGTCGTTATACATTATCACGAGTCGTTAGGATTCCTTCACGGGACGTAAAGAACTTGAGTCGTCTTTTCTACAACGTACATCGCAACTATGACTCAAATCTCGGAGTCTGACTAATGAAAAATCTTATAATTAATTCTACTCCAAATTTATCTTATTTTATAGGAAAAATATTTTCATTTCTTCTCTAATCATATAGAATTAATCTTTATTTTTGCATCCAATTTTTGCATCGTTGTCATCAAATTAATATGTACTTGCTATTATGATTTCAGGCTATTTTGAGACTTTATTTTTCTATTACCTTCACATTTTCGTTTAGTTGTGTAAAGTTTTCATATTACATTTTTTATACACAACCAACCATCACGTGCATATCACTACATCCTTAATGGCGATGAAGAAAACAACTCTAAATCATTGTGGGAGCAAAGTTGTTGACTAGTAATATGAAATTCAAACTAGGGTTACATCAAGTCCAAACAACATGAAGATGCCTCAACAAGTTAAATATGAAGCCTTCTTTTTGGACCTAGAAATATGAAGTAATATGAAGTTCAAACTAGGGTTACATCAAGTCCAAACAATATGAAGCCTTCTTTTTGGACCTAGAAAAAATAAACTCAATCCTTTGTTGAAGCAACTCTCCATATAAATCTATCAAATTGAAAACATGAAGAGACAACTTCCAAATCTATGGCATCGAAGCGAAGAAAAAAGCATGTCATCACAACACTTTTTAATTCAAAGCCTTTAGAATAATCGAAAATTAACCTTACAGAGATAATTGGTCAACTCATTACAACCAATGAAAGGAATCTACAAATGCAAGACTAACATATTGAAAAATTTGCAGCTACTAAAATTCAAAACCAAATTGAAGTCTCGATTTGATCTTTTGATAACGAGTTCAAGTTCAATGTGATAAAAATGAAGCAAAGACATTAGAAAATCAAATTATGCAATTGACTTCTATAATGCTGAATCTCTGAAACAAATCAATGAACCTCAACCATCATCATCATGTGCACATGCCACTATTAGTCAAGTGGCATCAATCATTTTAATCAAAAATAATCTAAGAAGCACATCACCGATGCCAAACACACCAACCACATTAGTCAAGTGAAAATCCAAAAATCAGTCATCTATCCATACCACTCAACAGAATAAATCACAACTTCCACGCTATAATTGAAGAACTGCCACCACCACCAAGCAACGAAAGGTTGGAGTTGTTGAGTGTCATTCACCATTGGGTTTGCTAAGTCTCACCATGTCAACCTTTCACGAGAACATTAAAATAATCTTGGTGAGATTGTTCCTTAATTGCTTATATATTTATTTTATTTGCACTATTATGAGATGTTAAATTATCTTATTTTACGAGAAAAACTAGTTTCACTTACTGATAATTGAATTTTTTTTGTTCGCATCTACAAACTTAATCATTTTAAATGAATGCAATACTTACGGAGAACATTTAAAATAGTTTTCACCATTTATGAATATTTCTAATTGGTGAAATAAATGGAATTTGGTTGTATTTCTTTATTTCTTATTCTGTGCAACTAACTTTTCTTTGTAAAGATAAAGCAATTTGGATTATTCATCACAAACATGAAAAACCTTAACTGTAGGGACACAATTATAATGTAACTTGTTAAAAGGATTATATTTTATTTATCTATTTGTTTCTTCACTCTCATCGTTCATATGTAGATAAAAACAGAAACTCTTATCCTTTAATATTCCAACTTAAGTATGTTGAAATAATTAATTGAATAAAAGAAACAACCTTGCCGCAATTAGCTAACTAATGTTATGGATGAGTGGGGAACAAGAAAATATATATTAAGCAAATAAATGAAAGTTATATTCGATCAATTTTTTATTTTTATTATATCTATAAACATAAATAAATATTGGATCAATATAAAAGTATAATCAAAGATTTTTTTGGAAAAACAACCCAAAGTATCCATATACTGTTCACTCTAGCGACTCACTAATGTATGCATAATTCAACATATATAATTAATATTGCATTTAAACTTACTTCGACTTATTTTACCATAGCATGCATGCTTTTTTAGCTCATTTTATTTAAATTTATAAAAATAAAATCTACCATTTTATATTTTATTGTCTATGAAGCAACCAAAAAAAGTTAAAAAAATTACACTCAAATCAGAGTTAAAATATAGTTAGAAATGAAAATTTTTTTTCATGGGTGTCACGACAATGCGCCGTGACAGGGGTTTGAAATCTCCATAAGTGGCCGCAAAAATGCCCAATTTTACTTTCAGAAGGAAGTTGTCTAAGGCATGGGCATGTCACGATATCTGAAGTGCACTTGTATACTCCTAATAGGAAAACATCTGTCATGGGCCATAATCTATTTTAATTGCAATTATATATATAATATATAAAAGAATTTATTGATATGCAAGTACTTCTACTCATCATATATAAGAGACATCAATTTTCATGAATTATGACTCAAATCTAGAAGTTTGACTAAGCAAAAATCTCAAAATTAATTCTACTCCGAATTATTATTATTATTGTTGTTATTATTATTATTATTATTATTATTATTATTATTATTATTATTATTATTATTATTATTATTATTATTATTATTATTATTGTTGTTGTTGTTGTTGTTGTTGTTGTTGTTGTTGTTGTTGTTGTTGTTGTTGTTGTTGTTGTTGTTATTATTATTATTATTGTTGTTGTTGTTGTTGTTGTTATTGCTGTTATTGCTGTTGTTGTTGTTTCTTATACAATCATATGGAAATTAATCTTTATTTTTTCATCATTTTTTTGTCATCGTTGTCATAAAATTAATTTGTACTTGCTATTCTAATTTCATGCTTTTTTGAGACTTTATTTTTCTATCACCTTCACATTTTCATTTAGTTGTCTAAAATTTTCATGTTACATCTTTTATACACCCCCAATCACGTGCATATCATTACATCCTTAATGGGCGATGAACAAAATAACTATGAATCAACTAATTATGGGAGACAAAGTTGCTTACCAGTAATATGAAGTTCAAACTAAGGTTACATGAAGTCGAAACAACATTAAGATGCCTCAATAAATTCAATATAAAGGCATCTTTTGATCGGGCATTACATTTTCAATGGAAACGTTATGATTCGCTAGTAATTTCATGGATAACTAGTATTGTTTCTAAGGATGTAATTAGTAATGCAGCTTATGATGAAACTGCTTTAATTATATGGTTAGATATGAAGGAAAGGTTTCAGAGATCTAATGGTACCAAAATTTATATGCTACATGGTGAAATTTTCTCTATCAATCAAGGTTCATTGTCCGTAGGGGAATTGATCACCTCTTATTTTACTCATTTTTATCAATAATTCAAATATCAATTTTGCCACCTTTGCATGAAAATTCCATTTAATTGTTAAATATTGACTATTATCTGATCTTTTTGAACTAGTCTTTGAAAATGTAACCACCTTTTGAATTTTGAATTTTAGGGGAGAAAAAAAAAAGAGGAGATAAAAAGGAAGCTTTTGAGAAGGAGGAGGTCAGAGGAGGAGGACGGGAGGGGGAGATCAAAAAAGAGGAGTTTTTCTTTTGGAAGGAAAAATCATGAAAAACATTACTATTCCATTTGTGTCGATGCTCGGCTAAACTTTAGATCTCTTGTGGTTTAATTATGTGGCTACTGTGGTTTGAATTCCTTTTCCTGTAGTGTTCTTAGATAACTATTTAACTTGTTTCATATTTTATTGTGAATGGTTTTGTTTATGTTTAGCCCTTGTTAGGTCAAGAGATCTTCTTGTTTGTATGATCTATCTTATTCGAGGGAAAAGATAGTCCCTATTTAAACCATTATCAATATCATTTCTTCTATTAGCGCTTTCAATTCTATAGTGGCCAAGAGGTCCATTTTACTGCATTGTGAGATGAGAGTCCGCAATAGCCATAGCTGTCATAGATTAAACTATTGCCAAAATTTAGAGTCCTCATAATAAGTTCATAAACGATCGAGAGATCAATCTTTATAATAATCAATTGAGAGATCAATTGAATATCGATTCTAATCTATATATCTTTGGCCATCCCCTCACATTCCGAGAGAGATCGAAGAATGGAAGGAAAGAGTTAGACAGTTCATAAGATCAGTATCGAGAGATCATTCACCTCATAAAGGGATCATACCCACGGTAGTAACCAATTCATCACAAGGGAACTTTCCTCTCATTATATTCTCTAATCTGACAAATGTTCTTCATATTCTCTTCTCATCATTAGTATTCATGACATTTTCTGAGGTATAACGGGATCTTAATTAATCTAACTCAATGGAGTTACGACACTCGTGGTTTCTACTCGACCTGCAGTACTGTGGACTCTGGAGTATTTTAACTATAATTCGAACCATACTTAGTTCACATCTTCTAAAATTCTAAAGTTCACATCAGGAGTACTATAATAAACTAAAATTTATGTGGGAAGAATTGTCACTGATGGTTCCAAGTTTGGTAGTGTTAGATACATCAAAGGAATTTTCTGTTTGCTATGTCTTAATGAATGTTATAGCCAAGTTAGATCATAGATACTTTTGATATTTGCTTTGCCTTCTTTAAATCAAGTCTATTCCATGATTGCAGAAGAATAACAAAGAAATTGATTGGCAATCATTTCAAATTAGAATGATGTATTCCTCTCAAACACTAGGCAGTTTAATCAGCCAAGATAAAAAATGGATCCATCAATCATATGTGAAGAATGTTGTATTCATCTCTAACACTAGGCATTTACTCAATTCAATGCTAGACAGTTTAATAAGCCAAGATAAAAAAGGGATCCATATGTGAGCATTGTAGGAAATCAGGACACACAAAAGCTCAATGCTATAAAGATTGGTTATCCCTCAAACTCTAGATTTAGAGGGGGCAAAAATCAGAATAAATGTATCAGAATTTCAGAATTATGCTCCTCATAATGGTATATCTCAAGGAACTTCATCAAATGCTAATGAAAGTTTTAGGGATGAAGGAATTGGAAAAGCACTTGTACAACTGAAGATAGAATGCTTAAAGTTCTAGAGAAGGAACAGAAAATTGAGTTGGCTGTAAATGTTTATGTAGCAGATACAATTAATAATTCATGTAAATTTCCAAATAATGTTTATATTATTGATAGTGGAGCTACTTAGCATATGACTTCGAATATGAATTGTCTTTTTAACATTTGTGAATTAATCAATCGAAAATATGTCACACCACCTAATGGAGACATGCTGACAATAACACATACTGGATCGGTTGTTGTTAATTCACAAATCTCCTTGACTAATGTTTTGTATGTCCCTGAGTTTAAGTTTAATCTTATATCTGCGTCAAACTAACCAAGGACATTGGTTGTTCGATTGCTTTCTTTCCAAATTGTTGTCTTATACATGATCTGCACAATGGGAGGGTGCACCTGATTGGTAGAGAAAGCAATGGTTTATACTACTTAGATTTGGCTGATAAGGACAAACATATTTCAGAAAATAAACAACTTAAAGGTTTACATGCTGCTTTCAAAGAGGATAAGACTATGTTGCGGCATCAAAGGCTTGGACACTTGCCGATGGAAAGACTTAAACTAGTCACTAATTGTGGAAACAATTTACAATGTGATGTATGCCCTTTGGCCAAACAAATTAGAATTCCTTTTCTTGTAAAAGAAAGATATCAATGCAGAAACAGATTAAATACCATTCATATGGATATTTGAGGGCCCTATAAATTTGTTTCAAAATAAATATTTCTTACCTCTAGTGGATGATTTCAATCGACTAACATGGATCTATTTTTTAAAATTCAAATCAGATAGTTTTGGGTGTATCAAGCAATTTGTTAATCAGATGACAACTCAATATGATGATAAAATTAGTCTAATATGGTCTGATAATGGTGTTGAGTTCATGAGCAAAAGTTTTCTAAATGATAAAGGCATTGTGCATTGATGCGGATTTAGAAACACTAGCAAACGCACTAATCGTTCAAGTAATAAAATGATGATATAAGTATCATTTCCACGAGGACAAGAAATAATTAATAACTTCTCTTATAAACTGAGAAAAGATAATAAATTTGTGTTTGTGAAAATAAGAAGAATAAATAATATAAATATAGAGTTATGATCAATGGGGTTTAAAAGTATAGAATTAATGAATAGGATCCCTCTTGATTAATACCACTACTCATGTATAAATTCTTAGACAAAAGATGATGAATTATAAAGTAAAATTTCCAAATTGATTAAACCAATATTTCAGACTTTAAATCCTATTTTGAAATCAACAAAATAGATTAATCCTTTCGGTTTTAATCTAATTTATTAAATCTCAAAATGCATTCAACTGGAATATAAAGTTAAGGGCTTTTTCAAGTCACCTTAACAACAAGACAATTGAGTCTCTTGTGATTTCCCCAAAAGTGGCATGCAAGAGAGAAATCAAGGAAAAATTCTAGAGAATCTTAAAACTTTTTTCAGATAATAAAAAGATTTAAAGGAATAAATCTCAGACAACAATTAATAAAATCATCAAATATGCTATTGATCCATCCGAAGAATTCATAAAGAGTAGGGTTCAATCAACAAAATCCTAAAAAACTACTCCATAAAATTAGAGTACATCAATCTAAATAATGTTTCAGGAAAATAATAGAGAACAAGAGGAACTACTCCTAATTCTACTGTCTTCTCTCGAGTTTTCGACAGAACTTCGTTGTAGCCTCTTATCGTCTTTCACCAAGCCTTCAACTTTTGATTTTTGCCCCCAGAGATGTTCTTCCAGTTGAGTTTTTCTCATAGCATGGCTCAATAACTCGAAATCTTATAAAAAATGTGAATAAAAATGGCTTGAAATACCATCGGCCATGACCTTTAAGTGGCACGGTCGTGACAAAGAAGATTCTAGCCTTTTGTCGCTTATAGTCGTGACTCGCCCCTGCGACAACTCAGAGTTGATTTCCTTGGTTTTTTCGTCCAAACTCCAGTGCATTTCCATTCACCAAGCTTAGGTAGTAATAAATCTTAAGAGAATTTCCTTGTATTTAAGTAACTTTCCCACTTTTAAAACACAAAAGACTTCTAAAATTAAAATAAATTGGCCTAACAATTATGCATGAATTTCGTGCATCAAATTCCCTCATACTAGATATTTTGCTTGTCCTCAAGCAATTTTGTCAGATATGCCCTTGCTCCATTGCAATGTCCAATACTTTCCTCTTACTGCTCTTTTACACAATCATCACCAGAATATCTTTTCTCAATTCAAACCCAGCCTTACAAAGGTCTCAACCTCAACTATGTCCTTCGTGCATCATTTGCATGCAATATTCATCCATATCATAAAAGTATCAATATTGAACCATAAGTCTTTTAGGAGCTCTTTTCATACTACTATCATTTCACGTTTTAGCATTAATATTTTTATTTCCTTTTTTTTCAAGAATTTAGTAATCCTCTATATTGCACAAAGTGATCCATGTAACGGGCTTTCGACTGACGGATTCTTAGGTCGCCAGGCAAGAATCTCCTATGGATCTAATCACCCGGACACACCAAGGTTCCAGAGGGTACTTTATACTTTTCACTTAACTATTGCAGCTCAACTAGCCCTCTTTTTATTTTCATTTTTGCATTAAAATTATATAGCATAATTATAAGCTCCAAAAAGACTTAATATTTTCAAAAAAGATACAAATATAATCAGGACTCATATCATAGTAGATAAATTCAGAAGTGCATAATTAAAAAGTAGATTCTTTTGCTCGGCAACAAACTCCTACCATTTCCCAATATTCTGGTGATACTTGATAAAAAGAGCAATAATCGAATTTCATAGGATAAGCAATGCCCTGACATGAACTTTAAGACAATAAAAACATGTAGAGAAAGAGAAATGATGTACTGACAGCACTAAAACAAGACACTTACTCTATCAAAGAACTAACACAAGACTATAACTCAATACCACTCAACTAAACATGCTATGCAAAAGGTTCCCCCAAGTTAGAACAACTAAGAGAAAAAGAAAATACATAAGTGGGAAAAATGTAAAATAAAGGAGAAAAAACGACCAAGGCTTAGTCTTCTAAAGGTGGCGATGGCGGGAATGGTGCACAGTGGCCCTGGCTGAGATGATATGCGTGCATCTAACAAGTCATGTGTCCTGAAAAAATAGAAAGATGGCAAGGCTTGGTCTCGGCCATGACCGAGACAGAATGAATATCCTTCAAGTCTTGAGAATGGTCGTGAAAACATCATGTACGGCCATAACCGAAGTCTTCCTAAACATGAACATGACTAAGTTAAATCAAATTTATTCCACAACTAAGAAACTAAAAGAAGTAAAAAAGAAAAGGATTTTCGGCAGTGTAGTTTTAAATTATAGTCGTTAGCTTGACTTTTGCCCTTGTCACCTTCAAGGGTCTAGTAGGGGCACTGACTGGCCGCTTTTTAGGGAGATTACATTCACTTGCTCTCTTGGATTTTTCTCTATGTTACTAGACAACCTTCCTAGTTGTCTTCCAGATACTATGTTTGCCAATTGGACAATCCGAGTTTCTAAATTTCTTATTGATGCATCTTCATTAGTAAACTTGGTTTCTACAGTGAGGTTGAATTTTGATATGACATATTCCAAATTACTCTTAGGTTCAGTATGAGGTTGATAAACATGGGGTTGTGCTAGATCCCTATTATTCACCCAAGAGTAATTAAGAGGAGTCCTTAGCCCAGTAAAAAAAGAAAGAAGCTTCTCTTATTATCGGACGAAGCAGAGGGAGGATGAGGGCGGCGGAGGCGGAGGCGGACGTTGGCACGGTGGAGGAGGCAGAGGAGGAGGCGGAGGGCAGCAGAGGATGAGGAAGGCGGCGGAGAAGGAGGAGGTGGAGGAGGCGGAGGAGGTAGTGGAAGGCCGGCGGAGGAGTAGGAGGCGGAGGAGGCGGAGGGCCGTGGAGGAGGCGGAGGCGACAGTGGAGGGTGGCGGAGGGGCACGGTGGAGGTGGCGGAGCGGCGCAGTGGAGGAGATGGTGGAGTAGGCCGAGGGGCGCGGTGGAGGAGGCGGAGGGGCGTGGTGGACATCAGAGGTGGAGGGCGGTGGAGGCGAATGTCGGCAGTAGAGGCGAATGTCTGCAGTAGAGGCGGAGGGCGACAGAGGCTGATGTCGGCGCAGTGGAGGAGGCGGCGGAGGAGGCGGAGGGCGGTGGAGGAGGAGGGCGGCGAAGGAGGCGGTGGAAGGCCGGCGGAGGAGTAGGATGCGGAGGCAGCAAAGGGGCGCGGTGGAGGAGGCGGAGGCAGCAGAGGCAGAGGAGGCGGAGGCAGCAGAGGGCAGAGGAGGCTGAAGGCGTCGGTGGCGGAGGGCGGCGGAGGCATCGGGCGTCGGGCGTCGGGCGGGTAAAGGTAAAACAGTAACAGTGAAAACGAAGAAGATGGGTTAGGGATTTAAGTAATTTTTTTAGCGTCTCCCCAAGACGCGACGCTACGTAGACACAATGTAGGCACCACTTGTATCAAAATTCGGCTAATGTGGCGCTATAGAGAAGTTAATGTGTCGCTAAGTTACTGTAGCAACATCATAGCGTCATAGGGGCATCGATTTAGATTTAGCGTCCCTTAATTGTGACGCTAGAGAGATGCTAATTATTTTTCTATTTCAAATTTTCTATTATGTATTTAATTTTATTTATCAATATAGCATCTCATCGCATTGTGCCCCGTTCCAATTATTTTATTTCCTTCCGACAATCTATCATGTATGCATATAAAATTATAAATCTATATGTATATGTGTTTATAACAAAATTGTGTGTGTATATATATATAGCATATGTATATGTCTACGTGTGGGAGATTAAGTCACAACAATGTGTTTATCTATATGTATTATAAATATATACGTGTATGTATATGTCTATACATGTGCGAGTCATATATAGATAATGTGTATATGTATATATATTCGAAGTGAATATGTGTGTATATGTTTATATGTGTGAGATTAAGTGATAATAATATGTATATATGTACTTATTATATATAAGTATAAGTATATACGTGTATTTATATGTCTATATGTGCCCGATTAAGAGAGTGGGATAAAAAGTCGGCTAAGGCGGCACAATACAGACGCTATTGAGTCGCTAGAGAAGTTTAGCAAACCTGTAGCACTGAACTAGCGTCTAAAACTTATTCGCGTTTCAAGTTGGCGACGCTACAGAGACGCCAATAGTGTCACCATAGCTTCGACATTGTCCGCGGCTCTAGTTAGACGCGAAGTTGATGCTATTGAGTCTCCATGGTAACGCTAAAATAGGATAATTTGTAGCAAATCACTCTCTTAATTCAACCACCATAATTTCATGATTAAGAATATAAAAATAATATATGCATAATTAAGATATTATATATATTGTATGTATAGATAACATAAATAATATAGGTAACAAATTATATATTTAGGAACACTCCTATGATGTAAAGATACATATATATGTAATCGTGTAGTACATATATATAATATGGGTAATCATGTAGGAATACATATATATATGTTGATAATACTAATATAATATTTAATTAATTTATTGATTAACATATATTATATATAATATATAGGGTTTAGGGTTTAAATATAAAACAAATAGCGATATAAATATAGATAACCTATGAATAGTTGTCAAGTAATCACATTCGCATCTACATAGCGTTGCCTAAGCATGTGATGCCAGGTAGCATCTCTTTAGAGCCGCAAAGCGTGCGACGCGAGATTCGCGTCGAGAGTTGTCGACGCAAGAATAGCGCTAGGTTCTCCCGTGCATTTTCGCTCCGTGGCACGCAATAGTAGCGTCTCCATTGCGCCATCATTAGCATCTATTTCATGAATAACTAAGAACACGCTAATGAGATGCTATCGAGAGGCAAATAGAGTCACATTATTATGACGCAAAGTGGACGCCATGGAGGCGCTAGTGGCGTCTATATAGCGTCACTAATTTATGCAACGCTAGTTTGCGTCGCTAAGCGCCCATTTTCTTGTAGTGTTGTAGCCTTTTCTTTTATTGCATTAGTTGATTCTCTAATTAAATTCATTTGAGTTTTGTAGAAGACCCTTAGACAAGTTTTGTAGAAAATAACCATGGATCCTTAAATCAATTTTCATTTTATGTAACCATCCTTCTTAATCCAAAAATTGGAGAGAAATCATATTGAGACGTAAATATGGTATGTGTCTGATCATTCGGAATTAATTTTTTTAAGAAAACTTAGTTATCTATTGAAATAAAGTCGGGAGTTGTCCTAGTACAAAATATTGAGGAGTCCATGAGGTGGATCATCCTCCCAAAAGGATTCTAAGTTATAAACTTGGTCAAAAGTTGCCAAAAAATCAGCAGCGTGATTTGTCTCTCTAAATACATGTTTACATTGAAAAGCTTGAAAGAGAGAAATGGTGTTCCACACATTTTGCATTGTTCAGAAGCACCAAGGGAAAGCAATAGTCTTCAAAACAATCTGCGCAAGAGCAGACGAATCTATTTCACAGGTAACCCAAAAATTCACATCTAACATCTGTGCATATACATACATCTTCAATTTTTAGAATTTTAAACTCTATCTTATTGCTCATTTTCATTGTGACAAAATCATCAATTTTGTACACAATGAAGCATTCTTTCATTGAAGTTGCATGATGCAAAACCGCTAAATGGATTATCCACTCAATATAAGAATATGTGACGTTGTATTCTTCATTCTCTTCTAAAAGAAATATGAGATCATCATCAGATGTCAGTGTAATAGTACTCTGATCGTTTACATCTATTTTATTCATCTCACTCTTTTGTTTGATCTTCAAGTATTTATAATTTCTCTTATTATGTCTTTCTTACTACAATGATAACACGTAAATTTTTCACTATTATGGTTTGCTATTATCATAACCTTTTGATCGGCTACTTTTATCTCTACCTTTGTTATCTATGATGAGGGCTCGTCTAGTTTTTTTCTCATGCTATTCCTTCATGTTTATTTATTGAATAAATAAACTTTGATCATGAAAAATGACAACATTATTAGGAGAAGAATTGCTAAGTATTATCACCAAAGATTTCTAAGAATTTGATAAAGAATTTAGGAGGATTAATCCTTGTGTCTTATTAATATCAACTATTTGTTTCATTACTCACAATTGATTTACTAATTTGTAAAATTTATTCAAGTACTCATTAATAGAATTTTCATCTTTAAATTTAAGTTCACTATTTTTTATCATATAATTGTATTCCGAGCAATATTCCTCTTATATAAGTCTCATAACTTCACCCACAAAATTTGTGCAATATGTCTCTTGAGTAGCATAATGAAAAATACTAACATCAATAAATTGTCTATTCATTTTGACAATTTTTTCTATATATATTTCTCCAACTTTGATCCATTTTTTCTATTAGCTTTATATCTCCTAATTCAATAGAGTCAAACAAGTCTTTGCAATAAAAAGTCCTCCATTCTGAATTTTCAAACTCAATAATTATTTAGTGCCAATTTGATCATCTCATTAAAAATAAAAAGTTTTCCTCCATTTAATTGAAGGAAAAAAATAACAACTGACCACATTCTAATATCACTTATTGAAAATTTAGACCTTTTCTTATGCATGTGTTAAATAATATATGTTAAGCGCAATGCATAGAAATAATAATAGGCAAAAGAGATATATCAAATTTATGTGAAAAATCATCCTATGAGAAGGAAAAATATTATGGCCGGATAATCACATATTAATATCGTTAATCTAATAATAGAGCACAATATCATTGAAATTCGTCCGAACTCAAACAATAATTTAATGAGATATATAATAATTCTTTAAAACATACTGAAATCATTAGTATGAATAATATCACATGATTATTCTAATTCTTTTTATTTCTCCTTTTCTCCACCACATCATCAAGACAATAAAAAAACCTTTTTCTCATTGCTTTGGCCACGGTTGTACACATCCATAAGAAACTTTTTTCTTCTTATGTCTCGGAGTTAGGAGAGAGAAAACTCCTCCAAGTTGGTTATGTTTTAGTTAACTTAAACGATAATGGGTTGGATTATTCTAAAAGCTCAACAGCCATTTTGTGACCGTGGACCATTTTGTTAATAACTCAGTCCATATAGTTACACTTATCTAATTAGGTTGTTGTCTTGCAACCCGTGCGTCTGATAACATCAAAGACAACTTTTTTCAACACCTAAAATTAAATACTTTTCACATTTATTTTACGTGCCCGGCAATCCGACATCCTACCAGGCATCTGCTTTCAAACAAATATTTATAATTAATTGCACAATTGTTTGAAACCAAAATTAAATTGACAAAATATGAACTTTGAATACAAACCTAGAATTCTCTAAATCACATTTGCTTCATGACATGAGAAAACTATCTCTATATAAGTCATGATCTCTGTCGAATTACTTTAGTACAAGTGGTTGTAGCTGATTTAAATGACACAAACGTATAAATTAAAGTTATAGATTGAATAAAATTTGAATCCTTGACTTCATACTTATTGAAAGTTGTACAATTATAATTTCTTGAAATGATCATCTCGTTGTAAGTATGCTTTAAATTAATGTATCAATGTAGAAACATCAATAGCAACTTCGGACAACTATGTCCCCATGTCTATCAGATTATGAAGTGACCTTTACGAAATCATCGTTGGAAGAAAGAGCATTCGATATAGCTGGTCGATCTTCTCTCTATATATATATATATACATATATATATATATATATCTTCTCTCTCTCTCTCTCTATCTCTCTCTCTCTCTCTCTATATATATATATATATATATATATATATATATATACATACATCTATATATAGGCATTTTCCCCTTACCTTTTCCTCTTACGAGTTGTATGTAAGAAGTACTTGTAAAATAAGTCTAATTGCATATAAGTACTTGTAACATAAGTTTAATCGTATAATAAAATTAATGAATATTATAATAACTTGAAATATAGTTATAGTTATGTCTTGTGTCGAGAACCAATTCCTAATATCAAGGATACTCCACCAGTCTATGTAAAGAGAGTTGAAAGACACTTCAAAATAAGTGTAACATAATGAAAATAAAAAGACGATAATGATTATGATTATGATAAGGGGCAATATCCTGATCTTTTATGATGATGATTCTAAACCTTATGATCAATTATGCCATATGAATTTAACGAGATTTATGTTATCCTTCTTGTTACACTTATAATGTTATCATCATTTCATACCACTCTATTTCATGTCTCTTGATCATGATATTATCACATTGATTATGTCAATATGATTCTATCATTTATGATTATGTTCATTTGATTATCTTTATGATGTCATCATTGCTTATACATCCATATGATTATTATGAACTGAGCATCAAAGGGAAATTCATCTTCCCTGTGTATTCAACAACATGTCCCAGTAAAAAGATGATAACGCAAGCGACAGATCGAGCTCGTGGTGACCTTTTCACATGAAGTCGAGTCTCCTCTTTTTCTTTTTTATGTTTATCAAGTTGTAGAGTAGATCAAATAATCTGGAGTCCGATTAAAAGAGGGAAAGGAAGGCCAAGGCGGACACTTGGCGAACTAATAGAGCAAGATCTATTGGTGAATAATATATCGAAAGGTTTAATTACTAATAGAGCGGAATGGCGTCGTATGATCCATATAGTCGACCCCACCTAGTGGGATAAGGCTTTGTTGTTGTTGTTGTTTATCGAGTTATATTTATCTTATGCAAACTCTATGTTTATTTTATTTGGGACTCTGTTATGTTATTTTGTTAAGACTTTCGCATTCATTTGAGTATCTCTTTTCAATCTAATGATCGTTGTTTTTCCTTCCGCAATTATGCCTATATGTCAAAGTCATATTTTTGTCAAATTATTGTACACATAAGTAATGTCTCATGCGTCCCCGAGGTGTATTCTGTCACGTGGTGGAATGCATTTTGGGGTTGTTACATTATAATCATTCACAAAATATACTCATGCTAAATCATGTAATTAAATAGTAATCATGGAGCTTTGAACGTTGAAAACCTAACTAATATTGAAAGAAAATATTAATGAAATCAATATTGAGAGGAGCACCAAAAACTTACATAATCCTTAAATCACTATGTGTAATCATTTTCAATTTGCCGATGAATTTGATCTTCAAGAATACTAAATTATTGTACTAAAGCACTAAAAATTATGATGATTGATACTTTATTTGAGAAAATAGTAGATTCATATAATTTTGAAATATACTCACTTGATATAGCATTGCACCTCTTGTGTATTTAGGAGGATTGATTCGTTGTCGACTTGAATGTAACCAACAAGTTTTTTACTTAAGGTAGTGTTAACCAAGTTGGCCGAAAATTGACAATGTTTGTCGATTGGACGTTCCTTTTGAAATTTTGTTGTTCCCATGAACTTTTGTTCTTGCACATTTTATATCAACTTCGAAGCAGTATGAACAAAAATAAAATAATCTCTTGAGTCATATACACATCACATATAGAACCTTCAATTCATGCTTTATTTTTAATCGCTCTTTTTATTTTATTCAGGTATCTCTCAAATGGATACATACACCTATATTGATCTAGCCCACTTACCTTAGCTTCATCGGGTAGATGAATCAGTAAGTGTTTCATAGAATAAAAAAAATCTGGTGAAAATTGTATTCTTTCTAACTTGCACAAATGAAATATTTTGTTCCAATTGGCTCATGTTTTCCACGATCATTGTCGTCAAATATAAGTTCCTAAAAAATTGACTCAACTTAATAAGAGGCTTTTATATCTTTTGTGGATGATGAAAATGTAATTGAAAGAAAAATATCCATAAAAAATATGATAATTATCGCTCTTCATTCTAAATAAACGCGATTGGCACATTTGATCAAATTTGAAACATAACAATGTGCATGATACCCAAATTACTTTTCTTCTTGATTCATCTTAACCTCTTCTTCCCATTCTGGCAACTAAAAGTTCAGACATCCGAGCTTTCAATTATGTACACCTTACTTTTTATTTGAATGTCTTGATGGTGATGTCATCATTCTTTTCATTTTTTTTAAATTATGGGGTGTTAGAAAAGTGAGAAGAAAATTCAATGGTTAAGGATTTGTTATGTTATAACTAGAGCATGAATGAGTTTTACATTAGTACCAAAATACTTTTTTATTGTTGAGAGTATAATGATAATAATGTTATTGTCACTATTATTAGAACTTTTGTTACTATTAGTATATTCTTATAAAGTTATTGTAACACCCCGAAATTTCACCCTCAATTACCAAGGACAATTAGGTACGACTGTTAGCTCGTTCGTCATCACATAATCATAATAAAATATAATTTTCAATTAATATAGCGGAAGCATAAAACCATTAAATAAGATGAAGGAATCTTTCAATTAATGCAGAAAACTTTGTGTAAACATCAAAAGTAATGTTATACATCTAAACATCATTCCTAATAGCAATTAAAACAGATGAAAACCATAGTCAAATAGACTCGGTAATACTTAACTCTAAGACCCCTAGAACAGTGTGCAATCTCTATTGTCATGAGCCGAGCCGTCATCCATCCAATTATTGTGCACCTGCACACATCCAGGATGCAGGGTTTCCTCGGTTAGAGTACGTAAAGGCCATGCAATGAGATGTTAATGATCCTAATCTACATATGATATGCATCATCTTTATATAAAAAGTAAACAATATCTATGTCATACTCTATACATGTCAGTCATCAGTAATAATTTATCGTAATGCATTTATAAACTATAGCATGGGAGACATGTAATTATATCATCATACTAGAAAGTATGGATATTCACAGCAATCATTCATTCATTTTCATAGTACATAAGTGAAATACACTTATCATAAACATTGTCTTCATAACTTTTCTCAATGTTGCTTTATAACCCTTTCGGACTTTCACTTTCATGGAATATCATTCCATTCGATCGATCATTGGCCCTTTCATTAACGTTCTATCTTTCGACAGTTGAGATTTATGTCGTATGTCGTTGCCTCTCAATAGGCTAGCTAAGTCTAGGAGACAATGCTCGCCTCTCACCCAAAGGTGATATCAGAATGCACATATCGTTACTGATCTATGTAACAATCATTCTGGACTCTCGTCCGAGGGCGACATCGAAATAACACACCGTTGTTAATGTGTGTAACAATTATTCCAAGTAAAATTTTGATAAAGGACCATAAAGGGTCGACATGTAACATCGTTCACAATTGTGTTCATTATGCTTTACAATCAATAAATATTTACGTCGCTCAATTTTCATGTTTTAACCTAATTACGTGGGAAACATGCATATACATGTATCTAGGTTCTTATACAATCAACAAGCATCCATTCATACTATTAATACCTTGAAAATAATATTTAATATGCTATATAAGGTTTCAGCAATGGTCACGACTGTGAAATAGGACGTCACGGTCATGACAGAACCATGAAAATTTCCCTTCTGTCACGGTTATGCCAGGACATAGTCACGGCCGTGCCGAGCTATCTTCACTATCGTGACATTATCTATCACGGGCATGACAAAAGCCCGATTTTGGGCATTCTTTAGCCCTTTTGTCACGGGTGTGACGGGGTGCGTCACGATCGTGACAGAACTCTAGTTCTTCGCCTAACTCGATTTTACACGATTTTTTATTCAAAAATTAGGAAAATGATATAAAATGTTCAAAATCAAAACATATGAATATCCTAGGCATTTTAGGATCAAAAGAACATTTAAAAATATAATAATCCATGAAATTTCTAAGATCTAGAATTCATCCCCATCATAAACAACATGACATACATATGAATCATGATAATTAGATCTCTACATTTCTAAACACGTAATCTCATGGATCTATGCAAAATATGTAGATCTGGCCATTAGAAAATGATGTGCCCTCGATCAAATCCAATATGAGTACAAGATGCCTCATGTCCTCAATCCAATATAGAAAGAATGTTAGAGAGATGAAAGAGGAATTTTGTATCCCTTTTACATATATTAATCTCATACTTTCCTCCTTGTTTTTTTCTTTCTCCTTCCTCAAACTCTAGCCGTCAAGATGTGGAGAAAAGAGATAAACAGAGATAATAGAGGACTTTATATAAGAAAGATCGCGAGGGATTGGACAAAAAGTCCAAATTGCCCCTAATTAAAATATGGAGTATTAGAGTTATCTTGCTAGCTATCATGCACTCTTGTGTAAGTTGAGGGCAAAAATATGTAGAGTACTTTTATGTTCCACAAATATGAAGCTGCATTGATGAAAAGATCAATAATTAATATATGATAATAAAAGTAATGCTATATTTTATTATCTCAATCTTTAATATTAAGAACAAAAATATGATTTTCACATATTTCTTAACCTCTATTCTTTTTATACATGAATTTCACAGCTTCCGCTTGATAAAAAAATAACCGCTAATTGTTTTTTTTTACATTTGAACTCACATTTAAAATTTATAATAATCATGAAGAGAAAAAAAACAAAAAACTTCCTTTTTAAATATCAACAGCGCGACTACCACCAACGGAACGGAAGAAATAACTGAACCGTTACAATGGTTTCCGGACACGTGTAGTTCAGCGTCCGAGCGCTCCTATGGTAACATTTATTTCCTCTCATTTAAATTCCACTTCCTATAATTTTTTTTAAACATAAAATTTTCCTGTTGTTCTTTTTTGTTATTATTATTATTAAGGATAAAGTATTAGTAACAACAACAAAGCCTTATCCCGCTAGGTGGGGTCGGCTACATGGATCATACGACGTCATTCCGCTCTATTAGTAACCAAACCTTTCGGTATATTATTCACCAATAGATCTTGCTCTATTAGTTCGTCAAGTGTCTGCCTTGACCTCCCTCTCCCTCTTTTAATCGGACTTCAGATTATTTGATCTACTCTTTTTATTGGCGCATCTAATGGTCTTCTCTGAACATGACCAAATCATCTCAAACAATTCTCTATCATTTTCTCACTAATAGGAGCCACTCCGACTCGTTCACGTATATGGTCATTCCTAATCTTATATGACCACACATCTATCTCAACATTCTCATTTCGGCTACTCTCACTTTACGTTCATGTTGTCCCTTCATAGCCCAACATTCACTACCATATAACATTGCCGATCTTATAGCAGTACGATAAAATTTCTCTTTAACTTTATTGGGTACTTTTCTATCACAAAGAACTCCAGTGGCTTTCCTCCACTTACACCAACCAACTTGAATTCTATGATTAACATCATCATCAATCTCACCACCTTGTCTTACAATTGATCCTAAATATTTAAACTTTGTAACTTGAGGAATTATATCCTCCCCTAGCTTAACTTCTAAATCGTCTCTAAGTTGTTTATTTGTGAAATTGCTATGCATATATTATGTTTTATTCCTACTTAAACGAAAACTCTTTGACTCCAACGTAATTCTCCATATTTCTAATTTTGTATTAATCTCTTCTCTTGAATCTGCTAAAAGTACTATATCATTCGCAAATAGCATGCATTTAGGTACCTCCTCTGTGATACTCTCGATTATAGCATCGATAATTAAGTTAAATATATACGGGCTTAAAGTTGATCCTTGATGTAGGTTAATTCTTATAGAAAATTTATTTGTCTCACCTCCGGGTGTCCTAACCCTAGTCAATGCTCCATCGTACATATCTTATATTACCTTAATGTAGGCAACACTCACCCTCTTCTTTTGCAAGGCTTTTCAAAGTACATCCATTGGTACCCGATCATACGCCTTCTCTAAGTCAATGAAAATCATATGTAAGTCTCTTCTCCTACTTCGATACTTCTCCATCATCCCCCTTAGTAAATAAATCATCTCTGTAGTGGATCTTCCTGGCATGAATCCAAATTGTTTTTCAGAAATACTAGCCTACATTCCAATCTATGCTCAATCACTTTTTCCCATAATTTCATTGTGTGACTCATAAGTTTAATCCCTCTATAATTTGCATAATTCTGAATATCCCTTTATTTTTGTAAATAGAAACTAATGTACTTAATCTCCAATCATCACACATCTTTTTCGACCGTAAAATCTCATTAAATAGTTTACATAACCACAACATACATTTTTCTCCTACACATTTCCAAACTTCAATCGGTATATCATCCGGTCCAACGACTTTATGGCCGTCCCCAAGAAGGATACTATGGAAGCCAAACAATCAACTTCGTCTGCATATGCTAATTCAAAGCTAGCCATACAAGAATGGCGGGTAACAGGAAAAGCATCGAAAGCACAAAAGAGCTTTTCACATGAATTGGGACCTAGAGGTGGTATTAGGCCCTCTGTTGTCCGAACACATAGTTTTAACAATTTGAAGGTACTTCTGCTCATTCTTTCGAAATGAAACATCGATATCCAGACTGAGGATATTCCTAGTTTGAGAATCTAATAGCCTAAATCTTGATCTCCATAATAACATTCTTCCTCCAAAACCAAAATTGTTTGGTTTGTCAGTTTGTGTGTGAATATAATCTTTTTGTTTTAATATGTCAAGGAACTTCTGGGATCATTGCATTCGAAGTTTGATGCTGCCAAGGAATTAATAAATACACAGCTAGCTGCTTTCATTGTTGATGTTATGGATGCACTAGAGAAGAATACAATAGAAGAACAAGGAATGGCAGAAGACGTGCTATTTCTTGCTCAAGATTGTGTAAACATGACTACTTGTCAGTTCCGTGAAGATTGTGAGGGAATAGTTAACATTGATGAGATTAGGCAACTATACCAATCAGGTCCATTGAGGCAACTTATGATGCGTTTATTGCTCATCTTGACTCCATGTACTAGACTGTTGCGGATCCAAAAAGACTGTGGCAATATCACTGAAGAGTCTCTTGATAGGTTCAAACAATGCCTAGATAGTGTTCCAGTTGTTGAAATGAGATACTCCTCCAAGCCTAAGGTAAAGTGGTGTTCATACTCAAGTAATTAATATTTTCTTTGGTATATGCCTGGTTTGTGACGATATTTTTAATAAGTTCCTCTTATTTGTTCAGATTCTTCATGACTCAACACATGATATCCCAAACTTAGATCCAAAATATCCTGAGAGTCAGATGGTTTTCCCAAGTGAAGAATGTACTGATTCACCTTGTTATAGAACCAACGTAAATCTGTCAGATGAATTCTTATCCGAATCCCTTTCAGATACATTTTCTGGGAGACTACCTTCAGTAATATGCAGAATATGTGAACAGAAAGTTCCAGCTTCTCATTCAAGATTACATTTCTATATCTGTGCCTGTGTCGATCAGTGTAATTTGGAACATGTTTCAGTAGATGAGCGCTTGTTAAAAATTGCTGAGATGTTAGGCTTATTTGTGGAGTTTCAAAGTCAGAATGTTGATGAATCTTTCTGCAGCCCAAGGTTCTCAAGAGCACAAAGTGATGTCTCAGCACTTCAATATGAATGTTATCCAACTAAAGCTCATGAGCGGCAGAACAAAAGTATGGAAGGACTATTTGAAGATCTTCATGAGATGGATACAGCTTGCTTAGAAGACCATTACGCAAAGACATCTGTTAGCTTAAAGAGGTTTTTAACAATGAAGCTTGGAACTTGTATTTCTACCCCTTCTAGTGGGAACATGACACCTGGTTCGTCTACATCAACACCAAGGTCAAGCAACTCGGATTCAACTAGTTGGTTTGAATACGATGACACCACAATGCATGAGGACATAAACCAGGTTCATTTTTTGAGTAATGCTTTGTCTTCTTTGCTTTTCATGTAATGTAATTTTCTTGACAATCCTCATATGAGACACCATTTTGACATCTTGGCTTCTATTATTATAAAACGATAAGCATGTAACAATGGCCTTAATTTTTCATGGCCAACTTATAAGGATAATTTGGGATCCTTTCCCCTTTCAAAAAAAAAAGCGGATAATTTTGGTCCAATTCATGTTCCATTCGTATAAAACTTAACCATGTCCTTGTGGTCTCAGATTTATTTGTCAGGCTTGTGGACCAAAGCATTTAAGGGGCCCAAGAATAATTTGAGCGTCCCAAGTTCTTTTATTACCTTTGATATCATGCGTTCAATTTCCGTAATTAATGTACAGATTTATCGTTAATATTTTACACTCATAGGATTCAAACAAATGTCAAACAGATATCAGTTCTTTTTCATAGAACTTTCTTCAATAGACTTAGTTTTCTGCTGCACCTTTTTCATATCAAATTGCTAGATCTGTTTTGGTTCAAGGTTTGTGCCAAGAGATTCTGCTGTATTTTAGATTTGAGAATTAGTATATCTAATCCCACATTGTTATTTACTAATTTCAACTGTGTACATCACTATTTTGGAGGTGCCATTCTGATGTAATTCTTAAATATAGTAACTTCTGAGTCAATTTTTTATGCACTCCTACATCTGGTTCTGGATATTAGGTGATTAGCTGCATAATTGTGCTGTCCTTGCAGATGAATAAAATAGCCAACATAGCTCGTAAGGCTGCGACAAAATATCTTACAGATGAACATGTCCCTAGGTTGCTGCAGAATTGTTTGGATGAAGTTGAGAATGTTCTAAAACATAATAAGGTGAAGGCTTTAGTTATAGACACATTTGGATGCCGCATAAAGGATTTGCTTATGTAAGTTCTTTATTTGTTTGCTTATCGCATTTTGTAGATACCTTAATGTTTACTCAGGAACGAAAATTCTTTCAAATGATAATAATTCGTTCTGACTTGTTAAAAGTTCATCCTGAGAATTATTAGGGAGAAGAGGAGAAATAACAACACATCTAAGCATGAAAAAGTCAGAGGCCAATCAGCTGCCGATGCATCCCAGGCATTAGCCCCTTTGCCATCATCACAGAGGGATAGGACAAATATTGACGATTTTGTTGTATATTTTTGCAACAAATTAATTTAGCTGAAAGTGGATTCCTTGCTTCAATTTTGACATATCATGTCGTATGCGCATACTTTGACAGGTCCGCTTTTTTTATTCATTCACTTCCAAAGATAATCTTTATCTAGTCATGGAGTATCTCAATGGTGGTGATCTGTATTCCCTCCTTAGAATGGTCGGCTGCTTGGAGGAAGATGTAGCTCGTACATATGTTGCAGAGCTGGTTAGTTGAAACTTCAGCTGATTTCATCATTATAATTCCTGTTATGAGTTCTTATTGGTCAAGATTTTCTCATGTCAGGTTCTTGCTTTGGAATATCTTCATTCTCTGGGAATTATTCATCATGATCTCAAGCCAGACAATATACTGGTCGCCCATGATGGACACATTAAGGTCTGATAATAGTTTGCCTGAACTGACATATCATCACATGAATAAGCAATGAAAAAAAGATTTTTCCTATGATGATATTCTCTATATTTTATAGCCGGTCTCAAGCCCGGATAAAGGAGGAGGGTTGTGTTAGGCCCCGACAGCCAACATAAAATCATGTCGAATCTTATGAACATGAATCAACGAATATATTGTGTTAATGCTAGGTCGTTACCCGTAAGTAACGCGCTGTACAGCTCGGGTACAGTGATAAGAGAGCAAGAGCCGCTGCATCCTCGCCTGAATGCAGTGTTAAATGAGCAAGGGCTATCGCACTCTAATGGACGGAGGCGGTTAAAGAAGCTAGTTCATGAGACTAAGGTCAGATTAGGTTCTTGGAACATTGGGACGTTGAATGGGAAGCGTCTCGAGGTGGCACAAGTAATGGACCAGCGTAAGATTAGTATCTTATGCTTGCAAGAAACTAGATGGGTAGGAGAGGGAAGTAAAGAGATTAGGTTAAATGGTTCCAAACTTTGGTACACAGGTAAGGTAAATGGAAGGAATGGTGTTGGTATTATCGCGGATGCAGAATGGAGGAAGAATGTTGTGGAAGTTAAAAGGATTGAGGATCGAATCATATCCGTGAAAGTAATTGTTGGAAAGGAGACTATGAACATTATTAGTGCATATGCACCCCAAGTAGGAGCAGAATCACATCTCAAGGAGAAGTTTTGGACAGATATGGAGGGTTTGATTGAAAGTATACCAACAACCGAGAAAGTTTATATTGGGGGAGACCTTAATGGACATGTTGGTAAAGAGGCAGGACCACATGCAAGGGTTCATGGTGGTTTTGGTTTTGGGGAGTTGAATGAGGAAGGACAAACTATTATTGATTTTTCTTTAGCATACGACCTTAAGATTATCAACACTTGTTTTAGGAAGAGAGAGGAACATTTAATCACATACAAAAGTGGAACTCATAGGTCTCAAATCGATTTTTTCTTGATAAGAAATACTGATAAAAGACGTTGCACTAATTGCAAAGTAATTCCTGGGCATGGGGTGACTACACAACATAGATTGTTAGTTCTTGATATGCAAATAAAATGTATAAAACCAAAATCCCGAACAGTTTTTGATCGAAAGATCAAGCGGTGGCAGTTAAAGGGGGAGAAGCGAGAGACTTTTAGAAGTAAGTTATTAGAGGAAAGTGTGTGGGAGTTAGAAGGAGATGCTAGTATCATGTGGAAGAATGTGACAAAAAAGGTTGAAATGGTTGCTAAAGCCATTTTAGGAGAATTAAAAGGTTTTGGACCACGAGATAAGGAGACTTGGTGGTGGAATGAGGAGGTCCAAGAAAAGGTGCGTAATAAGAAGAATTGTTTCAAGGCGATACACTTGGACAATAGTTCTGACAATTGGGAAAAGTATCGTTTGGCGAAAAGGGAGGCTAAGAAGGCAGTTAGTGATGCTCGTGCTAAAGCATACGAGGGGTTTTATAAGGAGTTAGGGACAAAGGCGGGTGAACAAAGGATTTACAAGATTGCAAGGAACAAAGAGAAGGAGTCGAGAGATTTGGATCAAGTAAGATGCATAAAAAATGAAGTTGGCAAGGTTTTAGTTACTGAAGGAGATATTAAGAACAGATGGGAAGAGTATTTCTATAAGCTATTTAATGATGGATGTGAAGGTTCGCGTTGTGATTTGGAGGAGAAGTTGGCAAGGTTTTAGTTACTGAAGGAGATATTAAGAACAGATGGGAAGAGTATTTCTATAAGCTATTTAATGATGGATGTGAAGGTTCGCGTTGTGATTTGGAGGACTTGACAGTTAGCGAATGTGAGCTTAATAGGTCATTTTATCGTAGAATTAGAGTCTCGGAGGTTAGCGAAGCTCTTAAGAAAATGGAGAATGGTAAAGCCGTTGGACCGGATGGTATACCGATTGAAGTTTGGAAATGTTTAGGAGAAAAAGGTGTGTTGTGGTTATGTAAACTATTTAATGAGATTTTACGGTCGAAAAAGATGCCTGATGATTGGAGATTAAGTACATTAGTTCCTATTTACAAAAATAAAGGGGATATTCAGAATTGTGCAAATTATAGAGGGATTAAACTTATGAGTCACACTATGAAATTATGGGAAAAAGTGATTGAGCATAGATTGAGAATGGAGACTAGTATTTCTGAGAGACAATTTGGATTCATGCTAGGAAGATCCACTACAGAGGCGATTTATTTACTAAGGGGGATGATGGAGAAGTATCGAAGTAGGAGAAGAGACTTACATATGGCTTTCATTGACTTAGAGAAGGCGTATGATCGGGTACCAAGGGATGTACTTTGGAAAGCCTTGCAAAAGAAGAGGGTGAATGTTGCCTACATTAAGGTAATACAAGATATGTACGATGGGGCATTAACTAGGGTTAGGACACCCGGAGGTGAGACAAATGAATTTCCTATAGGAATTGGCCTACATCAAGGATCAGCTTTAAGCCCGTATCTATTTAACTTAGTTATCGATGCTATAACCGAGAGTATCACAGAGGAGGTACCTAAGTGCATGCTATTTGCGGATGATATAGTACTTTTAGCGGATTCAAGAGAAGAGATTAATACAAAATTGGAAATATGGAGAAATACGTTGGAGTCAAAGGGTTTTCGTTTAAGTAGGAATAAAACAGAATATATGCATAGCAATTTCACAAATAAACAACTTAGAGACGATTTGAAAGTTAGGTTAGGGGAGGATATAATTCCTCAAGTGACAAAGTTTAAATATTTAGGATCAATTGTAAGACAAGATGGTGAGATTGATGACGATGTTAATCATAGAATTCAAGCTGGTTGGTGTAAGTGGAGGAAAGCCACTGGAGTTCTTTGTGATAGAAAGGTACCCAATAAAGTTAAAGGAAAATTCTATCGTACTGCTATAAGGCCAGCAGTGTTATATGGTAGTGAATGTTGGGCTATGAAGGGACAACATGAACGTAAAGTGGGGGTAGCCAAAATGAGGATGTTGAGATGGATGTGTGGTCATACAAGATTAGATAAGATTAGGAATGACCATATACGTGAACGAGTCGGAGTGGCTCCTATTAGTGAGAAAATGGTAGAGAATCGTTTGAGATGGTTTGGTCATGTTCAGAGAAGACCATTAGATGCGCTAGTAAGAAGAGTAGATCAAATAATCTGGAGTCCGATTAAAAGAGGGAGAGGGAGGCCAAGGCGGACACTTGGCGAACTAATAGAGCAAGATCTATTGGTGAATAATATATCGAAAGGTTTGGTTACTAATAGAGCGGAATGGCGTCGTATGATCCATGTAGCCGACCCCATCTAGTAGGATAAGGCTTTGTTGTTGTTGTTGTTGTTGACAGTTAGCGAATGTGAGCTTAATAGGTCATTTTATCGTAGAATTAGAGTCTCGGAGGTTAGCGAAGCTCTTAAGAAAATGGAGAATGGTAAAGCCGTTGGACCGGATGGTATACCGATTGAAGTTTGGAAATGTTTAGGAGAAAAAGGTGTGTTGTGGTTATGTAAACTATTTAATGAGATTTTACGGTCGAAAAAGATGCCTGATGATTGGAGATTAAGTACATTAGTTCCTATTTACAAAAATAAAGGGGATATTCAGAATTGTGCAAATTATAGAGGGATTAAACTTATGAGTCACACTATGAAATTATGGGAAAAAGTGATTGAGCATAGATTGAGAATGGAGACTAGTATTTCTGAGAGACAATTTGGGTTCATGCCAGGAAGATCCACTACAGAGGCGATTTATTTACTAAGGGGGATGATGGAGAAGTATCGAAGTAGGAGAAGAGACTTACATATGGCTTTCATTGACTTAGAGAAGGCGTATGATCGGGTACCAAGGGATGTACTTTGGAAAGCCTTGCAAAAGAAGAGAATGAATGTTGCCTACATTAAGGTAATACAAGATATGTACGATGGGGCATTGACTAGGGTTAGGACACCCGGAGGTGAGATAAATGAATTTCCTATAGGAATTGGCCTACATCAAGGATCAGCTTTAAGCCCGTATCTATTTAACTTAGTTATCGATGCTATAACCGAGAGTATCACAGAGGAGGTACCTAAGTGCATGCTATTTGCGGATGATATAGTACTTTTAGCGGATTCAAGAGAAGAGATTAATACAAAATTGGAAATATGGAGAAATACGTTGGAGTCAAAGGGTTTTCGTTTAAGTAGGAATAAAACAGAATATATGCATAGCAATTTCACAAATAAACAACTTAGAGACGATTTGAAAGTTAGGTTAGGGGAGGATATAATTCCTCAAGTGACAAAGTTTAAATATTTAGGATCAATTGTAAGACAAGATGGTGAGATTGATGACGATGTTAATCATAGAATTCAAGCTGGTTGGTGTAAGTGGAGGAAAGCCACTGGAGTTCTTTGTGATAGAAAGGTACCCAATAAAGTTAAAGGAAAATTCTATCGTACTGCTATAAGGCCAGCAGTGTTATATGGTAGTGAATGTTGGGCTATGAAGGGACAACATGAACGTAAAGTGGGGGTAGCCAAAATGAGGATGTTGAGATGGATGTGTGGTCATACAAGATTAGATAAGATTAGGAATGACCATATACGTGAACGAGTCGGAGTGGCTCCTATTAGTGAGAAAATGGTAGAGAATCGTTTGAGATGGTTTGGTCATGTTCAGAGAAGACCATTAGATGCGCTAGTAAGAAGAGTAGATCAAATAATCTGGAGTCCGATTAAAAGAGGGAGAGGGAGGCCAAGGCGGACACTTGGCGAACTAATAGAGCAAGATCTATTGGTGAATAATATACCGAAAGGTTTGGTTACTAATAGAGCGGAATGGCGTCGTATGATCCATGTAGCCGACCCCATCTAGTAGGATAAGGCTTTGTTGTTGTTGTTGTTGTTGACAGTTAGCGAATGTGAGCTTAATAGGTCATTTTATCGTAGAATTAGAGTCTCGGAGGTTAGCGAAGCTCTTAAGAAAATGGAGAATGGTAAAGCCGTTGGACCGGATGGTATACCGATTGAAGTTTGGAAATGTTTAGGAGAAAAAGGTGTGTTGTGGTTATGTAAACTATTTAATGAGATTTTACGGTCGAAAAAGATGCCTGATGATTGGAGATTAAGTACATTAGTTCCTATTTACAAAAATAAAGGGGATATTCAGAATTGTGCAAATTATAGAGGGATTAAACTTATGAGTCACACTATGAAATTATGGGAAAAAGTGATTGAGCATAGATTGAGAATGGAGACTAGTATTTCTGAGAGACAATTTGGGTTCATGCCAGGAAGATCCACTACAGAGGCGATTTATTTACTAAGGGGGATGATGGAGAAGTATCGAAGTAGGAGAAGAGACTTACATATGGCTTTCATTGACTTAGAGAAGGCGTATGATCGGGTACCAAGGGATGTACTTTGGAAAGCCTTGCAAAAGAAGAGAATGAATGTTGCCTACATTAAGGTAATACAAGATATGTACGATGGGGCATTGACTAGGGTTAGGACACCCGGAGGTGAGATAAATGAATTTCCTATAGGAATTGGCCTACATCAAGGATCAGCTTTAAGCCCGTATCTATTTAACTTAGTTATCGATGCTATAACCGAGAGTATCACAGAGGAGGTACCTAAGTGCATGCTATTTGCGGATGATATAGTACTTTTAGCGGATTCAAGAGAAGAGATTAATACAAAATTGGAAATATGGAGAAATACGTTGGAGTCAAAGGGTTTTCGTTTAAGTAGGAATAAAACAGAATATATGCATAGCAATTTCACAAATAAACAACCTAGAGACGATTTGAAAGTTAGGTTAGGGGAGGATATAATTCCTCAAGTGACAAAGTTTAAATATTTAGGATCAATTGTAAGACAAGATGGTGAGATTGATGACGATGTTAATCATAGAATTCAAGCTGGTTGGTGTAAGTGGAGGAAAGCCACTGGAGTTCTTTGTGATAGAAAGGTACCCAATAAAGTTAAAGGAAAATTCTATCGTACTGCTATAAGGCCAGCAGTGTTATATGGTAGTGAATGTTGGGCTATGAAGGGACAACATGAACGTAAAGTGGGGGTAGCCAAAATGAGGATGTTGAGATGGATGTGTGGTCATACAAGATTAGATAAGATTAGGAATGACCATATACGTGAACGAGTCGGAGTGGCTCCTATTAGTGAGAAAATGGTAGAGAATCGTTTGAGATGGTTTGGTCATGTTCAGAGAAGACCATTAGATGCGCCAGTAAGAAGAGTAGATCAAATAATCTGGAGTCCGATTAAAAGAGGGAGAGGGAGGCCAAGGCGGACACTTGGCGAACTAATAGAGCAAGATCTATTGGTGAATAATATACCGAAAGGTTTGGTTACTAATAGAGCGGAATGGCGTCGTATGATCCATGTAGCCGACCCCACCTAGTGGGATAAGGCTTTGTTGTTGTTGTTGTTGATATTCTAGTGGTAGAAGATGTTTCTTCGTGACTTCGTACTTGGGTCCTAAACTGCAAGATAATTTGTTAACATTCTTTTATATTATCTGCCTCATTTTTTATATGACAAATTAAATTGCAGAAGCATTTCTCAAGATTAGTCTGATGTTAGTGCAGTTATTTCCATTTTTGGTTATGAAGAATTCAGTAATGCCGGAACTTAACATCTACTTACAGTTTGTAATATTATAATTCATTCCTCTACCAGCTTACAGATTTTGGACTGTCAAAGATTGGCCTTATGAATAATGCTATTGACTTATCTTCTCGAGGAGGTGGTTCATCATTACTAGATAGAACCCAGCATGCACTTTCTCCCCATGCTCAACAGGAAGCCAAAAGTAGCCAGCATTCTGCTGTTGGGACCCCAGATTATTTGTCACCTGAAATTCTTCTCGGAACTACCCATGGTTTGGATGCCTTCATATTCTACATTTTTTAGTTAACCTCAAAAGTAGAAAGAATATTTTCATGGGTTTTTTTTACAGGTTATGCTGCAGACTGGTGGTCTGTTGGTATCATCTTTTTTTATCTCATAGCAGGGGTTCCACCTTTTACAGATATCCTTCCAGAGGTATTAGTCGTTTGCTGATTTATAACTACTTGAAGGCGTACACGAGAAATTTTTACATCTAGTTCCATTTTCTCAAATCTTTATAACCTTTCACTTACTTTCCATCGTCAAAGTTCAGATAACTTCACCTTCAAAGAAATACTCTCCTAAGATTTCCTTCAATGTATTGTTGGGTCTAGTAGTGCCTAAATTTGTGTTGTCAAGTTAATGTACATGTAAGTCGTTTGCTGATTTATAACTACTTGAAGGCGTACGCAAGAAATTTTTACATCTAGTTCCATTTTCTCAAATCTTTATAATCTTTCACTTACTTTCGATCATCAAAGTTCAGATAACTTCACCTTCAAAGAAATACTCTCCTAAGATTTCCTTCAATGTATTGTTGGGTCTAATAGTGCCTAAATTTGTGTTATCAAGTTAATGTACATGTAAGTGCTTCTTAACCATGTTGAGTTTCGATAATTATATTAACCCCTCAAGGTATTCATAAGTTGCTACATTCTCAAATACTGATATGGACAATTTAAGTTGTAAACATTGGATGGAAAATCCCATCATCGAAGTGAGTGCCAAATGCTGAGTCGTAAGCTTTAGAGATTTTAGGGAGTTATAAGGGTTTCTTTGCAATGCTGATGGTTTCTGAAGGTACCACAATTTCTCATCAAGTTAATAGAGATTGTGCCTTTAGAACAATTTTTTTCTCCAAAACAAACAGTGCCAGAAATCCTGATCAACTTTTATGTAGCCTTCGCTCTGAATGTGGAATTTCAGTGATTTATTCTTTTGGAACGGCATTTTCATTCTTCTTGTAAATTCAACTCATATTTCTTTAAAATGTAAAGCCAAGTGTTCCACAATTCATGTCAACAGATCAAATATGATATAGTTTTATCTTGTTCAGAATGTCACTTAATGATAACAAACTCGCAGCCATCACTATATAGTGACATTTCATGCGTGTGCAGATGATCTTTGACAATATATTGAACAGAAAATTCCTTGGCCTAATGTTCCCAGTGAAATGTCATCTGAGGCAAAGGACTTGATTGACAGGTATTGCCATTGTTCGTTTAAGTTTCATGGTCTTCTTGCTCCTTTGTGTTGTCTTTTCTTGTTCTAAACATATGCTTTCCATCTCAAAAAAAAGGATGTGTTTTCATGAGCACCTTCTTCTTTCGCATATTCTTCAATAACTATGCAGGTAGATTTATATTTGCACACTAGACGAAAAGCATGTATCAGTATCTGATTCAGGAATTAAATACTTGATCAAGAAAATGCATGACAAATTGTTTCACCTAAAACTATCCGATAATTACTCTGAAACCTAAGTAGTATATTATATTATTTCTAAGCTCACATCGAGTGCATTTATGGATCTTATCATCTTTACAAGCTATGTGCAGTGAAGGCAATTAACCCTACAGAATTCAATTAATCCTACAGAACCTGTAACATCTGAAAGCATAATTAGATCTATAGTGGTATTTTGAAGACTGGGTAGTAATTTCCAGAGTGCAGGCATACTGTCTCCTCTTTATAGAAAGAGACCTGGACCTGTGACTTTGAAATAATATGGTTTATTCTCGGTGACTGAAATGATCCTCCAGTGAAGTGTGGAACATCATAGTTCCACATGTTTTTCCTCTTCAGCGTTCAGTTTTTCTTGGTTGGCTTGTGCTTGCAGAAAATCAACAAATTGATCAACCACGGTTACCTCTTTTTCTCTTTTACAGATTGTTGATTCCAGATCAAAATTTGCGCCTTGGTTCAACTGGAGCATCAGAGGTTGAAATTTTCAATAAATATCTCTGAAATTGTTTCTATGCAGTCTTCTGAGTTCTGATTACTCATATTGCTAAACACTTTTACAGGTAAAAGCGCATCCTTTCTTCAAGGATATAAACTGGGACAATCTTGCTTTGCAAAAGGTACGAACAGCATAATGCTAAATTGATCATATTCCTCACTTGATACCATGACGGCCCCATTCAGTTTTCAGTTTTTGTGATATTTTTATCCTTTTCCTCAACTGATTCAGGTATCTATTTTGGATAGCAGATCTCCTTCACTTATTTGTCGTACAATTCTCAACTATCTACTCATCATGACTTGTGAAACTTTACATATACGAGTCGGTCTTCGTATTCTAAAGGAAGATTGTGCTACATCTTTCACTAGCCTAAATAGTAAAGCTTTGGCCTTGTCTTACTGTAAGATGAACTAATGGGTATATTATGTTGATTTTTGTATTCTCTAGGATGAAAAAGTAATTATGAAGAAGCAACTCAAGGATCCTTTAACCCTCTCAACTATATTTGTGCACTTTGATCTTCAATTTTAACTTCTCTTCTAGTTTGTGGTGGCATTCATCTCCAGTTAAGATGGTATAAATCTTAAAGCATAGAATGCAAAGACTGATATCATCGGATGGGCTAATGAACTTGCCAATTAATGCGGAGCATGACAGGCATAACATATGATTAATGTTGAGCTGAGCTATGTGATTCTTTTTAATTTTGTATGAGACTCTTCATCATGTATATGGAGAAAGATGTCATTGTCAAACAATAGTCTCATGACTCATCTGCTGTAAGTTTTAACTTGCAATTATATATTTCTGTAGGCTGCCTTTATACCACAACCAAACAGTGCAGATGATACAAGTTATTTCGTTCAAAAATATTTGCAAGGTTCCTGTCAAGTTCAACTTGATGATAGCTCCAGTAATAATCCCTCTGATGTATCCATATCAAGCTCGTTTGAAGAATCTGAGAAGAAGGTGAGTATCCATCTTGAATCTTTAACAATTAAAAGTTATATGCTTCATGAACAACATGATATCTCACTGCTGATGATGTATCATTCTTGCACAAGACTAGTAGAAGGCCTGGGAACCATAAGAAACATAATGCTCTGTGGTTTATCTGGCTCTTCATCTCAGTGTCCTGTCCCTATCGGTCTCCTTTCATTCATACATATGTAGGTGATGTAGGACGAATAAGATAGGAGATAAAGATTAATTTTGTTCAGGCTATTATCTAAATCTTGTTACTATTTATCTTTTTCTTTTTAACTTGTATAGATTTAGTTATAAATCCAAGTTTATAAATAAGCTTAACTCTTTATTTCATAATCGATTCAATTCATATTTCTCGATTCAACCACCTCTGACATGACACCTGCCAAATAGTTAAATGAGAAAATAAATAAGTTTTTTTCTTGCAAATTGAAAAGGGCAAGAGCTTTTGTTTGTCTTGGTGAAAAATTTAGTCTCCCAACATGAGAACTTTGGCATGTTCAGAGGTCACCCATATATTTTGTTTTGTATACTTGAATTAATTGCTTCAGGACTTAAATCATTGAACATGACTGCTTAGCTCAGTTTGGATGTTCTACAGGTGGCAAAATGCGATGAGGAGTCTACGGAATTGGTCTCGTCTTCTCCTTTCAACTTGTCATCTTTCAGGTTCTCGTTCAAGGTAAAATTAATCCTACACTTTTTTTCTTGATTAGAATATCAAAGAAATTTAATTGTCAGCCTTCACTTACTACAGAGAATATAGTTAGCATTTATGACATATGACGTGCTCTTACAAAGCGAACTGACACCACAATGTTAAAATTTTGTTGCAGAATCGATCGCAGTTGGCATCCATGACATATGACGTCATCTTACAAAATGAACTGACATCACAATGTTCGTCTCCATCTCATAGTTCTACAAATTTATAACATTTGCCTCTTTCACTGTGGCCGGCACCAACTTTTGTGTACAGAAGCAAAACTTGGTTGCCATCGCTAATTAGAGAGCAGAGACTGCGAGTGTACATATCATAATCGTACATAAGACATCTCAAAGGGACTGCATGCAATTTTGAGCTTATCCCTTCCACCGTCACAGTTCCATGCTTCAATGGCTTCACAGAGAGAGAGAGAGACAGATGAAAGCGAGGCCTCCTCATGCTGGAGGGGACTTGTGGCACAGAAGGATGCGTTCTTTGAAACATCCATCGAGTCCAATTACATAAGTAAATTTTTCACACATATTACGTGTGGATGGTGTGATGTGACCTTGTTTTGTCGCTAAATGTGGCGACACATCTTATATGTGGCAAATGGATTCACAATGTCTCAATAATTCATGATTAATATGTCAAACTAAGTAAACGTTTTTTTTGTTAAGCATAGTAACAAAGAACGAATTATATTTAAGTTATAATGTAATAAGCAAAATTTTGAATGTATAATATACGTATAGTCATTAATATATAGTGTTGCTATGCAAAATTTATCCTATCAATACTTGGTATGAATAACTATGCAACGGGATGTGTCTATTTGTATATAGTATGTATATAGTAGTATTCACATGTCTCATAAAGCTTAAATTCATTTTATATATGTTTAATATGATAAGGATATGTCTATCCAACATACAAAAATTAACGAGCATAAAAGGGAAAATACAAGTAAAGAAAAATACGAGGCGCATTTTAAGGTGTTTGTACCCACTTAAATTGGCAACTTTCTCGGTGTTGCAGTTTCAAATTCTTCAATCTTCTATTCAAACTGTGTGGACTTCCAACTTGTGTCGACGTTCGATCTTCCATTCTAGCGAATAAGATACTCCTTTTGGCTTCGATCTTCGGACGATGAGCACTTCTTCGACTTGATAGTTGAATTAATAATGGATGGCTGATGAAGCACGATTTGAAACCTCACACTCAAGATTTTCAGAGTCTTTAATGTAAGCTAACATGGAAGACGAGGCGTTGCTGCATCTAAAATAGGAGCTCCAACTTTTAGGTCACATTGTCTACCTTCTTTAGAATCTTAAATGAGGCCTCATAACGTCTAATGAAGTCCTTGTACAGATTCTTCCCGCTTAGCCGAAGATGGTGGACCAGTTTCACAAGGACCATATTTTCGACATCAAAATTGACGTCCCGTGGGACAATGTCGGCCCACTTCTTTATATGCTTCGCTGCTTTGTGCAAACATGCTCGAGTCATGTCATTCTCTCGTCATGCGGTGAGCGGTAGGGACTTTGCCACCATAAAAAATAATGACAACCTGTTGAATAAGGGTTGCTGACTCGTCACTATCTCAAAGGGATTTCGATTAGTCAACTCGTTTCTTTGCATGTTATAAGATAATTATGTGATATCGAGTAGTTTCGCCCAATCCTTTTGCATCAAGTAGATCTTCAAGATACAATTCCCTTTTGTTTGGGGATGATGTGTTGTGGAAAAATGTGAGTCCATATCTTGAATTGTTTCTTTCAAAAGTTGTCAACGAATCATCCATCTCGATCATAATAATGCTTTGGGGAATGCCCCAATACTTCACCACATGCTTCATGAATAACCTCGCAGGTTTAGTGGCAGGACAACTTGTGGAGCAGATGGTGAAGATAGCATACTTGGAGAATAAATCCAAAACTACCATGACAGTACCTGCCCTTTCAAATTTGGGTAGCTCCATGATGAAGTCCATCAAAACATTTTTCCATGGTTATTCTGGAATAGGCAAAGTTTCTATAAGTCCATGGGACACTTGATGGATGTATTTATTTTTTGCTACCAAACAAGACATGTCATCACAAAAACTTCAATATCATAATACATTCTTGGCCAGAAGTAGTTGTTTTCAATGAGAGAGTGCGATAGATTCGGATATCTCACCCATCATGACACTCTTGCATGATGACACGCCACAAGTCGTAGAACAATATAACATAGATATGATGTTCATTGGTGAACATCAGTCCATCTTCCATCCAAAATTATGTGCCTTGACCTCCTTTTCTTGCTCCAGCAAATTCTTTCTAATGTCAACCCCTTCTTGGTCCTCTCGGTCACGTCGGAATGAGAGAAGCTCATTGTCACTGATTTCGCACGTCGACTGAGGGCGTTGGCAACAACATTCATCTTGTTGGGCTTGTACTCGAGGACATAGTCAAACTCCATCATAAAGTCTTGCCACCATGCCTACTTTGACTAGAGTTTCTTTTGCGTCTCGAAGTAGCTGGTCGGGACATTATCTTTCTTCATGTCGAATTGTGACCCAAGAAGGTAGTGTCTCCTTGTCTGTAAGAATCCTAAATAGCATAGCGTCGACTGATGCCCCTCCTACATAAGAACTCCTCTGATAACATTAGAAGTGTTTATTTGTACTTCGTAAGGCTTGATGCAGTCGGGTCGGATGAGCATGGGTTCCTTCATCATGGCCTGCCTCAGGGTGTCGAACGTCTCCTAACAAATAGGTGTCTACTTCCACTTCACATCCTTTCGTAGAAAATTCATCAAAGGGGTCGTCGCATGGGAATACCCATTGATGAACCATCTGTAGTAGTTCGCTAGACCAAGAAATAAATGTAGATCGGGAACCCGCTTGGGAGGCTCTCACTCCATGAAAGCTCGAATCTTCATGCCATCCATTTTTAGCTTTCCACTTCCGACATGACCCAAGAAGTGCACTTTTGATTAAGTGAAGGCACACTTCGCTCGCTTCACATATAGTTGGTTCCATCACAACATCTCGAACACTTGCCGTAGGTGTACAATGTGCTCATCCAAAGTGCGATTGTAGATCACTATGACGTTGAGATTAACAACTACGAACATGTCAAGGAAGGGTTGCAATACCTTATTCATCAAGGTGCAGAAAATTGTTGGAGCATTGGTGAGGTTGAAAGTCATCGCTAGGAACTCGAAGGATTCATATCTTATTACACATGTTGTCTTCTGTGCATCTTCGTCAATAATTCAGACTTGCCTCTAGTCCGAACAAAGATCCAATTTGGTAAATCATTTTGCATCGCCAAGTTTGTCGAACAAGTCATCATGAGAGGGATGGGGTACTTGTTCTTCATCGTAAGCTTATTTAGTGCTCGATAATCTATACACACCTTGAGTGATCCATCATGCTTCCTCTAAAAGAGAATTTGGGCGTTGTATGGAGATTTTGAAGGCTGAACATATCCTGCATCCAATAGTTTAGTCAATTTCTTATGTAATTCAGTGAGTTTTGGAGTCGATAGGGAACTCCATGTGATAACTTCTGAGGCCAAGTCGATGATATAGTCCACTTCATGCTTTGGAGGCAACAGCTTTGGCAGGTCCAGGGGCATAATATCTACAAAGCTCTCAAGGTTCTCGAGAACTTTGAGAGGTCTTGAAGTGGAGGGTCCCGAATCTTTCAAGATGGCGGTCGCCAAGAAGGTGTTCTCCTCTCTTCTCAGCTCCTTCGTCACTTGCATGACAAAGAGGGTCGTTTGCTTCAGATCTCCACTTGACTTCACAGGAACATTGTAAGGACTCTTGGGGTCGAAGATGACCATCGAGTTGGTGAGTGGGATGACACACGTTGTAATGTGTCGCAGAAAAGAAATACCTGCAACCACATCGTAATCATCTACGGGTGCCACCATCATATCGAAGCTTCCTGACCATTTGTCATTGCGGACCTTCATTCTAAGAGAAATTTTTGTAGTGAGATAGACCTCATGTTGATAATCTTGAATATGGCCGAACTCTAATGTAGTGGCAATTTCAGCTTCTTAACGGCCACTTCTGACACGAAAAACTCTGATGTGCCCATCTTGATAAGGACGTTGAAGACTTCTCTGTTCAGATCGATGTCCGCATAGAGTCAAGTGGTCGATGGTGATTCCTTCGAGGCATTAATGGCACAGGATGTGTATCGAGCTGAGGCATGTCTCCTTTATCTCGTTAAGGAATACATAACATTGATTGTCGTCTTCTGCGAGCAATCGCTTGTCCAATGAGGACCCTTACAAATGTATCAAGGCTTTGATGGCTTCACGTCTCTCTTGAACTTGCCACTATCCGGCCTCTTGCCTTGTTGGCCCTTGCCTTTGTCTTGATTTGGATAACTTGGCTTGCCTCCTTGTGACTTAGACTTTTCTCCGCCACCATGGTCCTTGTCCGAGAGCTTTGATGGTGTGGCACTCATCTTGGAATATTCCATGAGTGATTCGGCAGCAGCGACTAGCGAGCGAAGGTTTGGGCAATCTCGTGGCTCCAACTCCATTCTAACCCAAGGCTTCAAACCCTTGATGAAGACTACCAATAATGTGTAAATATGTGGAGCTCAGTGAACTCTTTCATGTACTCATTCAACATATCCTTTTGACTAATGTTGAATAATGCAATCTTGACCTCAAAAAATAGTTTATGAGTTGCCTCCAGTCCCATCTTTGAACCTCCATGGACTCTAGTCGCGCATAGAGCAGCACAACCTTGTCCCTCACCATCATGATATCCACTAATTTCTCTAGCTCTCATTCATGCATCGTGAACTGGTCTTGCATCTCGTCAATGTCCAGTTGGAACTGTTCAAGGCATTGCTCAAAGGTGGTCATGGCATCATTCGTCCTGGCATGACCTCATTGTGAGGGGTCTTTCTTTAGTGCGACATGATCTTGGGTCATCTCTGAGTTCTATGTCATTTTCTCCTGCCATTGAACATGCCAAATGAGTGATATTCTCTACTACCAACTTATCACATGGTCATATTACTCGCGACCGATCTATGCAATGTCTAGACATGTAAACCATATAAACAAGCTCTTTTCAATGCACTTTGTGGAAGCTTGCTTTGTGGCTTGCCAAGTACCATGATTTCTAGTGATAGAACATTTCGATGGAGGCGTTTGTGAACAAACGAGCACCTAGGCAGAAGACTTGGATGTGATGCTCTTGTGTGGATTTTCACGTCACGTTTGAGGCTCAATACAAGGTTTATGAAAGCTTTGAATCTTTGTTGAGAATAGAATGTTTGATTACAAAAGCTTCGGAGGAGGATTAACTGCTCTTCCCTACTATACCGTAGATTCGGATGGTAGTTTGCGATGTATGATTTGGAGGCCAAGCTCCAGTGAGCGCACTTTTTAGTGAGTAATTACAAAATATTCATCACATGCCAAAATAAGTTTAACTGACGAAAGTGGATTGAAGCTTAAAGGAAAAAATATAAATAAAGTAAGGTAACTTGGCGGTCACAAGACGCGTTGTAAGGTGTCCAAGACACGCTGCACATAAGGAGTCCGCTTGACTCGACGATGTTTGATGTGTGACTTGAGTACTTCATAGAATAATCTCGAATAAGCTTTAAAATTTATAAATCCTTAACACACACGACAAAGCTGCAAGCACACAACAATGGGTGTAGTACTTAAGAGTCAATCCCTAGGGACAATTGAAATAGTTTACACTCGATTGAAATCATTTAGACAAAAAAGCTTAAGTCAATGAAAATCATTTGAAGTGAGGAAGTGAAATACTAAATTGGGGAATCCCCGTACCCGACGGGAGTAGTCAATGCCAAAAACTCAAACCGACAAATAAAGAAACTTCGACAATCAACCTCATTAAAGGGGTACTTCAATAGAAACAAATGACATTTGGGATACTTCAGGTCCACCTCTCGGCCTCACCGTGGACTGACCACTGGCACCTCCTTAGAAACAACCTAGCTGCTGCCCCCCTATCGGCGCGCATGCAACGGATTGGTGGATAGAGCACCCTCTCAGGCAAAAGATGTTGGCGATGAAATGAACGGTCGAAGTCCCAAAAATATAACATCGTCTCTCGAAATCTGAAAATAGGAGAAGCTAGAACGCACTCCCTTAGCTGGACCTTGATGATGATGATTCCTCGGCATTTCCTAGCACCGGTCCAACCTCTCAGTTCTCATGCCTTAGCTAGGGATTGTGAACACCCTCTTGGGAGAGAATCACTTTGTTGTCCGAACTAAACCCGTAGGTTTTAGAAGAAAACATGAAATGAAGAGTAAAAGGTGGTGTCGCATTGTACCTTTTAGAATGAACTCATCTCAAACTGAATTAGAGGAAGATATCTCCCTCTCGGGTCAAGGCACGATGGATGGACAATCCAACAAAAAAGTTTCGGCAACCAACACTTCATCACGAAAATGACAACACCAATGGAACAGTAAAGTAAACAAGGAACAATAGATCTAGAAATTCAAGACATGAAGTAACTGTTTATTGCCCGCAGGTTTCAATCAAAAATAGGAAGCAAGTAGAAGGTAGGTTGAATCACACTTTGCCTTGCTAAATGAATCCATCTTCAAGCTCCCTACCTCTCGGCCATGAAGCTTGAGTTGGAGAAGAATGTAACCCTTCCGGTCCAAAACGCAATGGATATCCATAGAAACAACCCACAAGTTGAAACAAGTAATAAAATAATAGATATAAGACTTAGAGTAATTGGTTGTTGCTTAATATAGACTCAGAAAGAAATGTATAAAAACATACATCACAGTCAGTCTTAGCTGGCTGTTGAACCACACATAAGAAACAAGAAAACAAGGAAAGAATAAGAGGAGAAATAAAAGAAAAGAGGGAGGGAGGCTCTGGCCACAGCCTCCCCTTCAATTCCTCCTTCCAGCAGTAGAATATGGCCTCCCAGCTTCCGATTCCGGTCCAAAAAGTCCTCTTCCATGGATAGCCTCAAGTCCTTTTATAGGCTCAATGTTTAGTGCCACCTATGCACTATGTAGTTGTTTCTTTGTCTTTATCTATTCACTTTTCCAACCAAAGAAATCTTGTGGTCCCTCCATGGTTACCTCCCTTTTAGCTGTCACGTTTATAGCTTTTGCAACTAATATTTTATCTTCATTTGTCCATAAAGTTTTTGGGAAGTTTCCTTCCTCTTGTACAAAGGAATTTGCTAGGCTAATGTGGAAATGTGTCTTCGTTAAGTTGTTTGCTACTTTGGATAGACTGTGTGGTGAACCACGATGCAATTCTTTTGAATTCTTCTAAGTGTCCAAGTGTGGGGTATTCGTCTATGTGCCCCTATGCGATCTGTAGGTTGGGGCATATACTTGCATGCCTCCATGTGTTTTCAGTTGAGATTTCTAAGTAAAAAATAATCAAAATAAGTAATAATCTCCCAAAGAATGCAAATTATCATAAGAATAGATTTGAAGAAATCATAAAAGTTGCATTTCGACAATAGAGCATGTGTCCGAGCATAAGAATATATCAAAACATGAACATAAATAAAAAGTATATATAATTTCTCCACATCACCGCTCATCTCAATCGTTGATGTTAATGTATGGATTAGATTAATCTAAGTTTTTATCCCAAGATTATTCTTATTTTTTATCTCTTCGTGTTCTATTGGTCATCTTCCACCATTAGGGGGACAACATGACAATCCCTTTGTGTAGGGCAGAGCAACCCCGGTTTGCTGGGTCGGAAATTTTTTGACCAGGTACCGGACCCGGCCGGCCGGGTCTGGGACCGGGTCAGAACTGGTAGACCGGAAATTGGACCAGGTTTAGGGTTTAGGGTTTACCGGGTCCCTTTGGAATCCGATGAGCGGCCGGATCGGCCACTGGCAGCCAGATCCGACCACTGGATCCGCCAGGCAACCGGATCTGGCCGCGTCAGTGGCCAATCCGACCGCGTGAGTGGCCGATCCGGCCGCACGAGTGGCCGATCTGCGTGGCCAGATCCGGCCGCCAGGCGATCGGATCCGGCCCCAGGCGGTAGATCCGGCCGCGCGAGTGGCTGATCCGCGCGGCCGATCCGGCCGCCAGGCGGCCAGATCCGGCCGCCAGATCTGACCGCGCCAGTGGCCGATCCGGCCACCAGGCAGCCGGATCTGGCCGCGCCAATGGCCGATCCGGCCCTAGGCAGCCGGATCTGGCAGCGCCAATGGCCGATCCGGCCGCCCAGGCGGCCGGAGTAGAGAGAGAGTCAGGAGAGGGGAGGAGATGATGGCCGGAGTCGAGGGTCGCCGCCGTCGTGAGAGAGAGGGAGAGGGCGCCGGAGTCATCGGTGCTGCCGCCGCCATCGTGAGAGAGAGGGAGAGGGCGAGAGAGAGAGTGGGAGAGAGAGGGAGAGGGCGAGAGAGAGAGGTGGGAGAGAGAAAGAGAGAGATTGAAATGAGAAGTGAGAGGAGAGAATGGGTTTATATAGAAAGTAATATCGGGTCAGGTCCGGGTCGAGTATCTGCATTGTAGACCCGGTCCTGACTCGATACCCGGTGGGTTCTCCAGTCAAGAGACCCAGTCCCGGCCCAGATCTAATCCGGGCCGGGTTATTTTCCCAATTTTCCGGGTCGGGCTGGGCCGGGTCGACCCGGCCCGTGCTCAGCCCTACCTTCTTGGATTGTTGGTGATTAAAAATAATAGGAGTCTATTGGCCTCCAACTCTCAAGACTCTAGGCCACGAGCAGTGTGTGAGTCTCCAAAGGATAGCTGACGGGAATAAGGAACTTATGTCTGTCCATATGGTGTGTGCATAATTCAAGCTTTATATTTCTTTCATCACATGCAAATTCTGGATGCATATAATCAAAATGTTTTCGTGCTTCGCGGTGAAGCATGACACCTTCATTTATCTTATATTGTACAAGTCATTCATTTGTGACGCAGACTCTAAAGACAGAATATAATCTTTTAAGTCTTGTAATAAGAGGCAAGTAATGCATTTTCTTACTGCAACTTCACTTTTGCTAGTTGATTATAGTGCTCTGTCCCATAAAATTTGTATTCTCTAGAGGTAATGTCATCACCGTAAAATAACAAGTAGTCATTTCGATAACAATTTATTTTTGTTGAAGCAATGCCAAGTTTAGAAACTAGTCTTTTGATCCTATATAAGGCTAGAAATAAGTCGAGCCGTTCGTGAGCAACTCGTGGCTCGGCCTATTTTTGGCCTAACTCGATTCGGCCTATTATCAAAATAAGCCAGGCTGAAATATTAAATAAAAGCTATTTTCTTAAAGATGCTTAGCCTCTTAATAGTTGGCCTAGCCTTATAGCTTATCAGGCCAAAATTTATTAATATTATATATATATATATATAATTTTTAATCCTTCATCCTTTAAATCTTCAATTTTGAGTTCAATATTACTATTTTTATTATATGTTTAGAAAAAATATTTTAGTGGTGTCTCTTTTATTTAGTTCATATCTATTGTTTTTTTAATAAATAACATTTATTATATGTAATATAGTAGATTATCAAAAAATATGTTTGACCTAACAGGCTAATAAGTTAGGCCAAGAATTAAAAGTTAATCAAACAAGTCATGCTAAATTTATATTCATGGCTTGTTATAGGCTATATGTCAGGCTTAAATACTTTTATTTTGCAACAGACTTGACCTATTTAAGTGGAAGCCTAGCTCGGCCTAGCTCGTGTCTAGCTTTAATCCTATAATAATTTTTAGGAATTCGAGCTCTTGATGGTGTCACCTCTTTTAATATCTTCATAAATGCATCGAAACATGCATGTCAAATATTATGATCAACTTTAAATTTAGCATTCTAACATCAAGTGATAATTCCGGATGACTATCACCCCCATGCCATAAGGGTTGACTTGAGGCGTTTAATATGTCAAAAAAAAATAATGCTTCTAGATGTGGTGACTCCTCATTGCACTCTTGTTCAAATATGATATTACCATATTTAGTTGTAGTAGCATCAAAAACCAAATTTTGATATCCGGAAATAAAATCTTCTTCATGATTGCTAGGATGAAAATCTTCATTAACCACACTTGATGACAGTTCCTCCTCTCCAAGATCACTCTAGTACTAATAATTTGGTTTAAAACATTTTTCTATACAAATGAATTTTAACTTTTTCTAAAGATTAAATTTTGACATTTCAAACAAGAACATCTAATAGTTCCTTCCCATAGAAATTATATTGATTGGCTATACTTGTGTAGTATTGAACTCCAACTATGAATTCTTGTGTCAATCCTATGCGATCGGGATTAATTCTATTGCACATCCATCGACAATGAGGAAACATAATTTATGCAATTACTACCTAATTAGAAATCTAACTATATTTATATCTAACAATAAGAATATTCAGTTGGACATTAATCAATGTATAGCAATAATAATTCCAACATAAATAACATTAATTACAATTACTACCTATTAATCAATCTAATTTCACCAAAACTAATGAAAAATGATTTAAATCATAAATGTTAATAAAACATGAGAAATTAACAAGTATTAACTAAAAATTACATATAACAACATTAATAATTATTAACACACTAATAAATCATAGGCATCGATTTAATGATAAATCAAGATCTAATGATACGTATATAACAATATTAACAAGTAACAACTATTATAAATCATATACATTGATTTAATGAGATATAAATATGTATATATATACATATATATCAGAATATTTAAATTTAATTTAATAAAAAATTTATGATTCATAGTTGAATCCGCTCATTCATCGTCGGATCATGGCTGTGAGCGGCTGCATCCATCGACTCATGGACAGATCACTACCGCATCCGGCCACTCAGCGGTCGGATCCGGTCGTCATCTACTAGATTTGTCCATTTGCAATCGTTCGGTGGTCGGATCCGACTATTGAATAGCTAGACGTGGACGCGACAAGCCGAACACGGCCGTAGCTAGTGGCCAGACTTCTCGTAGTGAGCGGGGTGAGGGAGGAGGGGTCGGTGACATACCTTCCAAGGTGGGAGGTGAGAGTGGGTCGTCATGCACATCCTTCGAAGGTGGCGGGGGATCTCGTGCATCCAAAGCTATGTCGTCGTCGGAGCTAGGTCGTCGTTCCGTGGGCAGGGGTCATTAGCGTCAGAGTCGAGAGTGAGGGAGAGAGTGAGAGAGAGGGTCGAGGAGACAAAAATATGAGAGGAAGAGGGTGTTGGGTTTTAAGTGAGCCCTCGACTGATATAGTGACGGGTGCAACCGTCGCATGTACGATGAGCGCAGCCGCCGTTGGTACTACCGACGGATGTGGCTCGCCATTTGAAGTTTCTTCGATATGACCGTCGGAAATTTAATACTATTATTAAACTTTTTTCTATATGTTATATCATATTATATTCTAATTTTGAATTCCGACCGTCTAGACCGAAGTTCCAATGGAGTATTAACCTTCAGAAGTTTCGACAACTACGACCGTCAAATCATTCATAATATAATATAATATAATAAAGTAATGTTCGATTGAATATTGTAAATATATTATATTAATTTTGAATTTTGATGGCCTTAGTCGTCAGAAGTTCCAATGGACATTTATCTGTTGGAAGTTCCGACAACTGCGACCACGAAGAATTTATAATACAATATAATAACATTCGACTAAATATCATAATATAATATACTAATTTTGGATTCCGATGGTCGTAGCCATCAGAAATTTTGATGGATGCATATCCGTCGGAACTTTCGACGACTATGACCATCGAAAAAGTTCAACGGATCGCTTTTTGTCACAAATTCAGAAGGAATTATTTGCAAGGATTTTTTTTTCATCACAAAATCTTTCTTAAATTAAGAAGAAATTTTTTTTCCGTCTGAAATGATCCATCAAAGAATGTCAATTTTCTTAGTGAACTTGCCTAACCTTCACCTGAAAATATCTCTCTGATTTAAGTACAGGCAAGGTTACCAAGACAGCTCTATCGAACATCTCTCATAAATACGGGCCAACATTAGAAAAAAAAAAGATGGCTAGCTAAAAATTTGCTCCATTGAGTTTTTGGATACCCTTTTATATTTGGATTCCTTAAAACGTGGTTCCTCTCAAAGTGATGGTAATTTAAAGGTGGTTCCTTCTATGTTTGGATCCATTAATTTGCTTCAGATGATTAATGTATCATATTAGCTATAATTTGATTTTGCATGTCGTGCATCCAGCAACTGCAATTAATCGGGATTATATATATATGTATATATATATATATATATATATATATATATCTTAATTTACTTCCTAACTTAATGATACGACTGTGATCAACTTGTCTCTAATTAATTAGGTTATTCTGATTGATCACCTTTTTCTTCAACCTAGCTTTTATTTATTTATTTATCTATTAAAGAGTATGTACACTTATTAATTAATCGAATGAATAAATAGTTCTTTCTTTTCTTTTTTTTTTTTGGTTTGTTGTTGGTAACGTTGAGAGAATGATATGATCAAGAGTCCAAGATTTTTAACGGACACGCTCCAAAGCCTACATAAACGTAATCATGCTTTCTTTTTCTTCTTTCTTTAGTCCCGCGTCGACACAAAGAAACAACGCCCTCTTTCTAATTCTTGCAGCTCCGTTCCATCCATCTTTCAAGAACTCAATCGGCCTCCCTCCGTCCATCCATTGGCAGGAAGCAGGGTGCCATTGCCATGGCGGCTTCGCACGGAGCAGATTATCGAGACTCTTCCTTCTTCTGGTGGTGGTGATCTGTCGATAGATTGAACGTGTTGCAATACAATAATGTTACGGTTCCAGACTCCACTTGGAGTACACAGACGATGAGGAGGTCATCTTGCAGCTGTGGTTCCGGGCACACTGCCGCCATCTTCAGGGGCCACACCGACGTGGGGCATCGATCACTCCACCGGATTCACCATCCCACTATCGCAGCACTCCCTCCTACGAGGAGCGATTCTTGACTTGGTCCTCGCTCGCCCCGACCTCGATGACGGGAAGGGGGAGTCGGGGTGACGCTTCGCGCGTCACCCTTTCCGTCCCACCTGTCTCCGTCGCTGGCTGGAGGAGAAGTCGTTCTGTTCCCCTTTGCCCCTCTCTGGTTCCCGCCAATTAGAGTTGGCTATCCTCTGCATGCATGCAAGATGTTAATCTTTAATTAATTACCATGCCCATCATATGTTGTTATTGCTTAGTTTTTTGGTTTGCAAACGCACAAGCTCTTTTTTTCGTTTCTTTTGTTAAGTAACATAACGAGACTATTTCATTGGGTTAAGTAATTTGTAATGTAACACATAGTACGATACATACATATGATCGATCTTGGCTCTTGGCTCACTCACAATCTCTTTTTTTAGCAGAGAGTATAAGCAACTGCCTGCTTGGCGTTATGTAATGTGTAATATTATAATACAGTACGATACTCGTCTCATCTTGGTCAATCATTTTTAATCATAATCTCTTTTGAGGAGAGTATAAGCAATTTTGTGAACTTTTTTCACTACGCAATTATATAGTTTTTTCCTTATTTACTTGTCTACCTTATTACCTTATTCTTAAAGGGTTGGCCTTATTTGAACTAACTTATAGCAAAGTAAATATTCATAATTAATCTATATCTATATTCTCCTGGATGAAATCCATGTATGAAGCTTGGGTCATAAATCAAGATGATTCCATTAATAAAATTCATTTTTGTGAAATCATGTATAGGAAGTGTTAGTCAAGGTTATAACTTTCCAAATTGTTAATTATGTTTAATTCTTTAATGGCTAGACTGAGTTCGACAGAATATTACGAGCTCAACCAAATATTCACCATTTACCATGAAATGAGTTTGCGTGTAATTAGGATTTTCAACTCTTTCCTTTTCTATAATTTTGTTAATTAACTGTCTTTTTTTCAATTCTATTAATCCTTTAATTGTCTTTCAATTCGCTATTAATCCTTTGACTAAATATCACATCATGACACACAATACAACAGGTACGCAAAAGTTCAACCATTGAAAATTTTAATCAATCCATTCTTTCTCGAATAAAGAAAATGAGTCATATGTAACATTTGTATAATGTCTGCATGTAACAATCGCTTAGATCGTTGTGATAATGAACTAAATGCAGTTGAAGAAATCAATTCTGGTAGGGGTTTAAAAAAAATCCAACCAACCCTAAAAACTTACTCGACGTGAAAAAACCGAATTGAAAAAATCGAAAAATAGGGAACCCAAATATAACTTAGGGTGATTTTTAATAAATTAAAATCCATTCGCTAAAATTAGGATCCCGTTCGAAAAAAATCATAAGGGTCCGTAAAGCCCATTTTTTATTTATACAATTAATACATATATTATTAATTCTTCTTTTATTATGGAGAATATTTTTGGATAAAATTTCATACTTTTCTATCACATTATCAAACTCTAATTTAATAACTTTAAAATTTTAGTAATATATTTTATATTTAATATAAAATTAAATATTTTTTATATTAATTTTAATGTATTATATGTATTTTTAAAATATAATTATATAAAAATAAGACCTGGAAAAAATTGACTCATTAAAGGATGATTTTTATTTTTCAAAATAATTTCAAAACGATTTTTTTAATTTTAGAAATCGATCCAAAAATTAACAATTTTTTTGGACCGAAAATTCGACCCAAACTACATTCACCCCTAAATGCTGGTAAAGAATCAATGCATATATATATATATATATATATATATATATATATATATATATATAAGATTATGGTTAATTTTCCAAAGGTATTTAACTACAAAAACAACTATCGTATCGGAGTTAAAGTTATTATAATCATTCGCTATATGTGGTCTGAAGTACTAGGATATGCATTGGATCATTGTAATGGGATTAACTCAGCATAAGCTTCAATAATCTTGTAGAATCACCTTGGAGTATATACACATAGAGCTGAAAATAAGTCGAGCCGTTCGTGAGCAACACGTGGCTCGACCTATTTTTGGTCTAACTCGTCTCGATCTATTATCAAAATTAGTCAAACTGAAATATTAAATAAAATCTATTTTCTTAAAAAAACTTAGCCTCTTAATAATTGACCTAACCTTATAATTTATCAGACCAAGATTTATTAATATATTATATTATAATTTTTAATCTTTCATCTTTTAAATTTTCAATTTTGAGTTCAATATTATTATTTTATTATGTGTTTAGAAAAATTATATTAGTGATGTCTCTTTTATTTATTTCGTATCTATTATTTCTTTAATAAATAAAATTTATTATATTTAATGTAGTATATCATCAAAAAAAATATTTAATTTAACAAACTAATAATCTAGACCAGACATTAAAAATTAATCAAATAAGCCAGGCTAAGTTTATATTCATAACTTGTCATATATTATAAGTCAGACTTAAATAATAAAAGCTTAACCTATTTAAGTGAAAGCCTAGCTCGACCTAGCTCGTGTCCAGTCCTATATACACCTCAAACGACTTGGAAGAAAATACACGCAAAAAGAAATATAAAATTGAAAATTCGGATTCCACATATAAGCGAAACTAAATTGGCTATTAGTATATCAAGCATCTGATTTATCAAACTAAATTCCACATCGATTAATATGGACAAAGTCCTGCTCGCCGCCAAAATTCATTTTTTTGTGAGGGCGGGAGGGGCGACCAAGAAGATTTCACTACCTCCGTTTGTCTGAGTTCTACAGAAAATTAATTACTCAAAAGACCCAACTATATTTTAGGTACAATAGAAGTTGCAGTATAAACTGGGACAAGCAAGTCAAGCCCGCGGAATCATTTCCACAGCCGCTTTCTTTCTACCTGAAACGTTCTTCATGCAGGAAGAGATATTCCCTTACTTGCCATACTATCAAGCATATCATTGAGTGTTTGGCATAGGCCGGCAATCTACAAGAATTCATGTGTAAGATCAAAATATCCAGAGATTTGACAAAACTGGAAATGTAATGTAAAAATTATATGTCAATTGAGTTGTTATGCAATTATTTTGTATCTACTATATAAACCATTGCTTGTAGAAGTGATTTGCAAACACACCCACCTGCTGATCCCATTGTTGGAGCTCTTCTGTATCATCGTCAAAATGTATGACGGACTCTACCTGCATAAAAATATGAAATGAAACTCAACAAACTAGAAATTATAGCACAAAATCTTAATTTTTTTCCCAAGGAGCACAGAATCTTTATTTTGAGATTATTAGGGTGCATTGAAGAAAATCCAAGATCTCAAGAGCAGGGCAATACATGACAAAACAAGCAAGTATAACTTGAAGTTTTTGGGATAAATTAATCAGCAGCTTGGCACTGAATGGAACAAGGCCTCTAGTAAAATAATTGAAAATCAATATTATCAAGACAGTTGATCATGACTGCATGAATCATTATCTACCACTCAAAAAATAAATTATTACCCGGTTAAAAATAAAATACAATTTGACTATTAATAAAGGTAAAACCTATTCCCTAATAAATTAGTTTCAAATTAGACCTACCGAATGTTTGACTACAAAGATTCAATATATTGTTTAGCCTAAGATGACCTAATGTATTTTGTTCTTATTAGGTTATGTTTTGCTAGAGTAGGCAGTGGCAAACATAAGAATTTCATCTACAAATAGCAGAATCTTCAAGGAAATACCTGATCAATTGATCCCTTCATTCTATCCTCATAAATCATCCGTGATGCGATCTTTTCAGCCTACCGAAGCATCATCTAAAGTACGTCAAATATATTTACGAATATAGACAATGGATCATTGAAAATAATTTGTACAATAATAGGACGAAGGAACCGAATCGATCCTTCCAAGCACGGTTGTGCAAAGATGTAGCCACAGAATAAGTTATAAGATTAATTACAGAAAACAATACAAGAAGATTTTTAAGAGATTAGACGGACGTTGCAGCAGTAATGTTTTACCAAAGCAATTTATGAATACATAAAAAAGACTTTGAAAAGCAAAGATGATCATAGGTGGAAAGAAAATCTTGATGTCTTTTTCAAAGTAATATAGTTGAAGTTACACATAATATAAAACCAATCAAATTTGCATGAAATTCTTCAGCTAATGAAAAAAAAAGATCGAAGAGGAACGAAAAAACAAAAGATTGTGCTCAAAATATAAATTATTCTGAAAATACTCTCACAAATAGGAGGTACACTATCCTATAGAGATAAATAAGATCATATGAGAGGTTTTCCTACCTTTTGGGGAGCAATACCCAGTAATGCACCTAGTTCTTCAAAACTGCCCAATAGGAAAAAATCAGAACCTTATATTTATAAATTCAAAGGAGCTCAGAGAAAAAGTTCATTTTCCTCCTCCAACCTTATATTTGTATATAGTTTGCTTGCACTCAGAAGATTATGCTCAATCATGGCACGGTCAAGCACAGTGAAGTTGTCTGGTAAAAGGGCTTTCTGTTGGACAATAGGCATTCAGATTAATGTAACTCTTTAGTATGGATAGACCTGAAGCCAAAGTTTCAACAAAACAGATTAGCTACCTGGTGTGCTTTCAATTCTTCAGAAAATGCATCAATTTCTGGTTTTCTTAAAATTCGTTCGAGATACACCTGAAAAGGACAAACTATAATCAACTGTAAAGAGTATGTTGAATAATAATAATGTGAAATCCATGTGTACCTTTTGAAGAATGGGATAAATTTTCAACTTGGAACACCGTTCATCCTGATAGAAGAAATGCAAAACACTTATAATTTATCAAAATGTCCACAAGAAAGCAGCATGGCAACAAACAGAGTCACCATTTCCAGTCAGTAGACACATCTTGAAAATCAAGCAAATAAAACTTGATGCATGTCTTACAATTGACTGAATAGAGTACTTTACATAGATCATCTTGGGTCCTAACTCCTAAAGTGTTGCAATACCTATTAGCAGTCTCAATTACCACAATTTTTAACTTGTAAGTTGGTGAATCACACAACTTGATTATGTCCCATGTTAGACTTTCCATCAGATTTATAGGTAATGGTCATATCTTGTTGAACATCATGGAACAACACGCCTTAAGTGCAAATTACTTAGTATGACAAGACTATTGGAGCATCTTCACAACTCCAAGTTAGTAAGTAAAATTTAATAGTGAGCTATATTGTTTGAACAAAAGATCTGTTTATTTAATATAAAATTGTGATACCTTTATGATAGTTTTTTTAGGGTCAAGGCAATTATGTCGTTAATTAGGTGTGTGATAAATTGGGGTTTTATTAACAAAAAACAAATGGGACAAGAACATTAATTGTGGAGACTGGATCCACAATCACATCGTCTTTCTTTTATGGAATTATATGTTTTAAGTTAATGTGTCTTAATGACTTGGTGCATTTATGATGCAAGTGAGGCTATGTTTCTTAAGTATCAAAATGTTTTCATGAGTTTACAATTTTGGATTTTTGATGGGCTATATAATTGGCTCACATATGTCAGCATAGTTGATATATATCTATGGATGACACCCTAACTTGGTGATCATCCTTCTTCTCCTCAAAAAAATATATATATGTTAACTTTTTTTGTGTTATTATGGTTTGAGTAAAGATGGGCTATGTTTTCTTTTTGCATTTATGTTTCGTAGTCGCATGGGCTATTATTATGGATGTTAAGTATATGGAAAGCTTGTGATGCATTGGCATAGGACCACCAAATATTTCTAACTTTGAACATGCGACTACCTAAACAATTAACTAGTGCAGGAAACAACTTTATCCATAACAGCAGTTTGTTATAGATGAAACCTAACATGCAAGAGGCAGTTGCATAGGAGTTTGAACATGCAAGAAGGACCAAACTTAGTAATGCACTTGTTGGTAGTATAGACTTAAATATGCAGAAGATGGAAGGAAATATATTGTATTATTGTAAATAAATGAATTAATACTATTTGATTTTTCATAAAAAAACGAATTTATTTTGAAAAAAAGATTGAGTTTAATAGAAATTCTTGAATGAATGTGTATATTCAATTTCCTCTTACGAGAAATAGAAACTTTGATTGCTTCAAAATATTGAACTATTACTGCCGAAAAACTTCAAAATAGGAGTTAGTAAGCCGACCCCACCTAGTGGGATAAGGCTTTGTTGTTGTTGTATTACTGCCGAAAAAGAAGCTTTTGAACTAGCATGGTATGATGATTTCCATCAATGTGTGCTTTATGGGATTTCTTGCACCTCTGGTTGATTGATCCATTTTGGTTTCGTTCTTGTATTCTAATCTGACAGCTTTCTTCCCTCAAAAAAAAATCTGAGTTGTAATATTTCTTTTTTCAGGTGAATAATTGAAGTTGCTCAACTTAGCTGTCTTACTTACTAGTGAGATAGGTTGTTTTGGGACATATAATGGGTTGGCAAACAAATTATAGTTTGGAGATTATTCATAAAGAACATATTTTTTTTCTTTTATATAACTCAGTTTTGGGCGTCGTATGATCCATGTAGCCGACCCCACCTAGTGGGATAAGGCTTTGTTGTTGTTGTTGTTGTTGTATAACTCAGTTTTGATATTTTCTTGTTGGGAGTAATTGAACTTACAAGGATGTGCACACTTTGAATCTCAATGATGTTTTTTAGGGCATTGACTTTTGACAATGTTTGAAGTTCAATCCATAAATTATCTTTTTTTGAGAGAAAAAAATATTGATAAGTGTTTTGATTTTATGGTTATTCTCAATTGTCACCTATTTTTTTTATAGCTCACAAACTTTATTATTATCTAGTCATATCTTTTTAAACTTTCAAAGCGCTTCCAGAACTCAAATACCTAATGCCAGGCTTTTGTTAATTTATTTTCTACCCTTCTTTTAAAATGTGTATGTTTTTACCCTGACAGGGGCCCACCCTTATCTTGAACATGAAGGGGGGCTGTCACCCTACCCTCTACTGCACATAAACAACCAGCATTATCCCTCAAACATTTAAATAATCAGCATTTAAGTACTTGGTAAGAACTGTATTTAAAACTTTCCTGTACTGCATTTAAAACTTAAGAGGCAGATATAATTTTATAAGCACGTTTGATTATTTGTCAATGTACATCCTGGAGCCCTGAACCAAGAGTTCAAGAGCCAAACAACTAACAAGCTGTAGAGTTACCTTATACAAGGTGGCTAGAACACGTGACCTTTGGGGGCCAGCAGCAGCTAATATTGTGCAGGTAACAGCGGCACTGAGAGCCTGCTCAAGGGCATCTTCATCAATCTCCCTGGTATAACATAGGATGCTAGATATCAAAAGCCAATCCACTTCCAGATAATAGAAGATTATGTAAATGGATTACTGGCCACTTACTCATCCCCAATTTGACGTTTCTCAATCTGGGAGATATCATAGTAACGGATTGCAGCTTCCAGAAACTTTCTCTTTAAATCTAATATCCTGGCATAGCAAACCTTAAACAGATTCACATATAAGCTTGGTCAGAATTGCACACTGAGATTAAAAGTTTTGGCATCTGAAAACAAGCTAATATTTCCCTTATTTTACCTTGTACTGTAAATTTAGAACTTCATGCTGGCTGTTGCTGACCAAAAAGGAAGCTTTATTGATAAAAACCTCAGCATTGACAGCATCATCATCCTGATAAAAAAAAGTAAGTGTTTGGACACATTTGGTGAAATTACATAAGATATTGGAATATAATGCCAACGAACCTCAAGATAAAGGCGAGCTATTTGGACACATTTTGTGAGCTTGTATGCATCATCAAGCATCCTGATAAATCTCAAGAAAGAAATGTCAGTGTTTCATTCTGCATATTATATCAAACAAGAAAACACAGATAGATTAATGTTACCTAATTCCAGAGTCCAAGTCAATCCCGCTCAACATTTGTGCTGCTTTTGACCATTGTTGCTCTGATTCATAGAGTTCAGCTAGTTTTTCCCTTATTACTAGTACCTAATAATAAAATAATTAGGTGAACATTTTTTGAAACCTATTAAGACAAAAAAAAGAAGGAGCACCCTGTCTGTGCAGTCAAAATTATGTACACTATAATCATCTGACACCTCAAACAATAACAAAAAGAAACATGTCTCCTTGTTTTCTGCCTTTGTTGTTGTTGTTGTTGTTGTTTTCCATTGTGGATGTATCAAATGTAGCAAGGAACCAAAATACAATTCATGAATGAATACTAATCAATCAGTAAGCAGAATCACAACATTTTCTGGAATATGCCATATTTACAACTTGAGGGACTTTAAGAAAAAGAAAGTTATGGCCTATTTCATCTTCCCTGCAGCTGTGACGAATGTTAAATAGCATGCTTTTCTACCACTTTTAGCATTGTTTCCTGATGATTGACCACTGAACGATTACCTCCAAAATTCACAAACACTTACTGCCAAGGGTTCACAAATTGCCAATAGACTACCACACAATAGCGCACCTACATAACACAATTATCAACCATGGAAAACTAACAAACTGGCACAGTTTTTATAATGCCGCTGGATAAACTTCTCCCTTCGGGTCAAATCATTGCAAATTTTCTAACGGAACACGGTCTGGGAATAAAATTAGATCTTATCCATCCGTAATCCTTCGAACATTTTATCACTGTTTTCACGTCAGTTAAAGAATTATGCCACGGGAACGGCAAAAACCTGCTCCTCGAAGGAGACGACTCGAGGCTGGATCTGCGCGAGGGCGTAGTGCGCGATCTCCTTCTGCGCGTCCGCCTCCAGCCGTCCCAACTCCTGCGCGAAGGTCTGCAGCAACTGACGCGAGACAACCAGAGGCACGTCGTCGGATACCACTGCCAAATACAAAAAAAAAAAAAAGGAAACCGGTTAAGAGGGACTCCTAAATGGCGACTGCAGGGCTAAGTAATTTGTTCACCGCCACTCACTGTGGTCAATGAAGCGTCTGGCCTGTGCAATGTCGGCGGTGGCGGAGGAGAGGACGGAGGCGAGGATGAGCTTGTACTGTTCAATCTTTTGACGCTGGTCCGTGATGGACGCGGCGCTCGCGAGGGCGCTCTCCATTTCCACCTTCGCCGGCGGCCCGTCGAGATCGGAGTCGGACTGGAGGAGGAAGCTAAGAACCCTAGACGCAAGAAAGCCTACGATTGCTCCGCGCTAGTGAAAACCAAGGAAAAGAAATAAAAATTATCAATAAAACGAGTCTACTGGCCGTGCTGCACTAATCATTCAAATTAAAATATATATATATATTCAATTTCTCTTTTAATATTTTTTCTCATTTTTTCGCATAAACTCTTTTTTATATTATTTAGATATTTTTCATCTATTTATGTTGTAAAAAATAAAATAACAAACACAGTTATTGTTAACGAAATTTTATTATTGTGTGATTTATCACAAATAATAATACTATTACTAATACTTATTACAATTATTAGGCCACACAACACGTCGATGTTTTTAAATGCATATTATTATTTAAATATCATTTTAGTTTAATAATTTAAATATTGATGTAATGTAGTTACTTTTATTTGACGTGTACTACATATTATGACAACGATTTATTTCCTTAGCAAAAATATATTGTTATATTTAGTTCGTTTATGTTTAGATATTTATGTAAGATGTTAAGATGATGCAATATATTGTTATATTAGCCTATTAGGCTATGTGTAAGATGATTCAAAGGCAATATAAAATGGAGACTAAGAGAATTTTAAAAACGGCGGAGGGGAGATTTTATTAGAGAGGTAGCTTGATGAATTGAAGAGGAAGGAGCAAAAGACACATAGTTACCATGAGGAGCTCTGCATTTTTATGTTGCAGATCATCATAAGAAGAATAAGAATTCGTAAGAAGCCGCCATGGTTGTATAATGGATCAAGAGTGGAGATGATGATGGATAATGCACTGCACAATATGATAGCAATCTAATATGATTATACATAAGTAATGAAATTATGGACATATGCAAAATAAGATAGTAGTATTGAAAGGTCTAATAACATAAAGTCCACATAGGTTGTGTTTGGAGGGATGAACAAAAGTTCTATTTGGTTCTTGGAACTTATTGAAATGATAATTTTGTTCGGACTGAGTGTTTGGAAATGTTTGGCATGTATCGGAATTTTTTTTCTTGATTTGATGTCTCAGGGCTGAAAAATGAGGCATGGGATATGAGGATAAGAGGCTAGTTCGGGGCGCACGCATGAACTTCAAAAGTTTCGTCACTTCGCGAGAACTTTTTCAACGGAACATTATGCATTGATCGAGATTATAGTTCTCATGGGCCCCACCAATGTTCTACCACTTGTTTGGTTGAACTTTGCTTGGTTCTGGTTGATGTTCGTAAAATAAACACAGCCATAAGGTACGATAAATCATATAGTTTCATGTATGAGAACAACTATAAGTCAATAATCATAAGCCCGGGGATAATACATCTATGATCATACTAGACTCAGAAAATAAAAAAGTCTAACACAAGATCATTGTCATATGCAAATCACTATACCCATATCACTTCTCTATACTTGCACAAACACGGATGCAAGAGAGGTCCACCTCTCATTAATTATATGTAAAGGTCATAATGAAAGTGATAATTTGCAATGAAAATGATAAAAAAAACATGCCAAAAGGAATATCGATTAAGCATGTTGATAAATAGTAATAACCACATCCAATTTGAATCAATAATAATGAGTAGATTGTATTATCTTAACTAATGCTTGATAATAATATAAACAATATCTAGCAACAATGATTGCATTAAACATTTTAATGCTCGATAAACAATTAGTCTTAGCCATTTACTTATTCGATTGAAGTCATCTTTTTTACTTATTTACAATTTGGCAATCATTAAGCAAACAACGTTAGATGAATCATTTGATGCATTATGGTAATTTATAGTCCTCGATGGCAATGATTGTTAGCCAAACCCGAATCAAGGTGTGCTAGTTTAATTACCTGCATTTGAATCCAATAAGCAATACAAATAATCTAATTCAATGAGGACCAAGTTTGATTTCAAGGATGACAACTCCCTCCAACTACTATTTTTATGAATTAGTCAAGGAGTATTCTGGTGTCATTGGAATCTTGGAACTTTTCTCCACTGATATAGTAGTTCTTGATAGGCAAACTTTTGTCTGTGAAGATCCCTTGCATTGTATATAATGTAAAAGTTAAATTTTTTTACTAACAATAAAAGAATTATGGAACTCTATTGACTTGTATTCTAAAAAAACATCAAGATTGTACATTTTCAAAAGACATTATTATTATTATTATTATTATTATTATTATTATTATTATTATTATTATTATTATTATTATTATTATTATTATTATTATTATTATTATTATTATTATTATAAACTTTTGCATACCATTGGGTAAAGCAAAATTAGATATTTTATGCAAAAAAGGATAAATAATTAATTCTCTCAATCTCTTATCTTTATTTTTTTAAACTACTTATGAATTACGACTTGATACTCAAGCAAAAAAGTATATAGTTAGTGATAAGAGTTTGTTTCTTTTCTAAATTAAATATCAATATCAATTGCCTGATTTTACCCACATAGGTTTGTCTATAATGTTTTAATTTAATTCATATTTGTTATTTTTTATCTCTACAAATCAAAATGAGTACATATGCTTTATTCACATTAAATAATCCATGTCGAGAAGGTTGTAGAAAAGAAAAACCAAAAATTTCATTGCAAAAAACTTTTCTAAATATGGTTGATCTTTGTGTATTGTCGCCAAGTGTATGCTATTTTATAAAAAATGTTGTAATTTTTACATCATGATGAAAATTATGAAAAAAAATTTCCATCTACCGCATCTTTTAATGTTTTCCACTTGAGAAACAAATTATACTCTCTCCTAAAACATTCAGTAATGCTAATTAATTAGGTTGATATTGTTTCAATTATTAATGAATCGTAACTGATGCATTCTACTTAATTAACATAATTCTTAAAGATAGTTTTGATTAAATAACTCTTGGCAACATGTTTTTTTTCTTTTCATATTCAATGTATAATTAATTTAGTACATTTTTTCAAATATTCATTTGCACCTTATTTGAATATTCATTTGCATCTCATGTACTTTGTCTCATTGTGGCAAGTCAAATAGCATCAATTCATTGAGTCTAATTAATTTTTTTGTTCGTCCACCATGATTCTATATTACTCAAGTCATCACTTCTATAATGAGATTTGTACAATTTTGTTGTAAACATCACAGTGTAACATGAAAATCTTGCACTCATGCATATTTCAAATATGAATGATCTCTTATTGCTATATATATATATATATATATATATATATATATATATATATATATATATATATATATATCTTCATATTTCATCCTTAGACTTACCTCTAAAATATGACTCTTCTTGAAAGAATTTATATCTTTTAAATATGTTGATTAAACTTGTATGTCACTGAGATAAATTTTCCAATATTGATCAACTCATGGAAATTACATTTCCTCTTACAATATAACTCAACTAAGGCTTCTTGTCATTTAAAATTTGTTCGTCGTTAATTCTGTGAAGTTATTTGTGGGAATCTATTGTATAACTCTCACTCAAAATAATTCTTTTGAGAGTATTGATTAGGATAACGTACACATTTTTACATTCTCAAATTTTTCCACCACGTCATTATTTGGTATGGCACATGAAATATAATAATACTATTCATAAATCTTGAATGTATACCTTTCTTTCTCTTTTTATCCATATTTTTTCAAATGATTTTTCTAATCTCATTTCATATTTTGTTTGACATCTCTGAACCATTTGAGAACTTTTCTTGTTAAGAAATGAAGAAATTGATAACGGAGAATTTGAAATGGTCATCAACAAAATATTACATTTTCTTACATATAATAACACTCAATAAATCACAAATATCAGAATGATTCCACTTTACCTTTTTATTTTTGCATCGGTCATCATTTTTATGACACCTCAAACCCAATGGAATAATTAATATCATCCAAATTACTAGTCAATACCTAATTATCTCATCTTCACATGTTGTTTTCAACATCATCCAAAGGTATCTAGCTCAAAAAATTGAGAAAGTTCAAATAACTTGTATAATTTTCTAAGGTATATAAACTTCAAAAGATTAAAGTCTAATTGTAATATTTTAAAGAGTCACATAATTTTATCACAATTTATTATATAAGAAAATAAAATCTTCTAAAAAATTGAATTTTATATGAAAAAATATAGTTTGAGAAATTTAATAACACTATCTGGATACAAATACTTATATATGACATAAAAGTTGATAAATAAATGCAATGACAATTTCACTTAGGGATGCAAGAAAAACTCGATCAACCTAAAAAAATTTGAATTGAAAAAATTAAAAAAATAAGGGGGATCAAATATGATTTATGTCTATTTTCTAATAGAGTAAAATTGATTCGTGAAAATTAAGGCCCACCTAAAAAATTTGTAGGGGGGCATGGAGCCCGTTTCTATGTATATAATTACTTCATAAATAATAAATATTGTATTATTAGTATAATAATTTTTTATATAATTTAATATATTTTCATCACATTATGAAACTCTAATTTAATACTTCTATTATTATAGTTATAAAATTAAATATATTATATTTATATTAATTTTAAAATATTATATATTTTTAAAATATTATTATATTAAATAGGAGTCCAAAAAAAATCAATTCTCTCGGGGGTAGATTTTTTATAAATAATTTTAGAATTATTTGTGTAATTTTAGAAATTAACTCAAAAATATGGGTCGAACTTTTTGAATAAAAAAACCGATCTGGCATTATCCATTTTCACCTATTCATAAATAATAATGGAGAAATTGATCTTGATTGTTAAATAATACCCCTTTAAAATAATTAATTCCATAATAATTAAAATATTATGAGAGAATAATATTCGATAAAATGTTAAAGAAAATAATTTAAATAATTTACGAGTGCTATAATATTCAAACTTTCTTCATAATGCTTGATATCATGTAGTGTTAACCATCCAACAACATCATATAATGTAACGGTGACAACTATTAAGCATCATATATATGATTAATTATATAGTTAATTTCTTTTTAAAAAAAATTGCCATAATATTAATTCTCCCTTGGTTCTTTACAATTTTGTTTCAACAAATCGATCTAAGCGGCTACACATCATGACACTACATACATGCTACATGTCATGGAAACGTGATCCATTTTATTTATTCGTGAATACAATGGGTTGATTGATAAAAAGTTTCCACCTAATTATGTGTATGCTCCAAATCTTGGTTTATTAAAATTACTTTAATTTATTTGTAGATGAGTCATGATGTTATATATATATATATATATAACTAGGGAAAGTCCTTGCACTTCGTGCAATTTAAAAATATTATAAAATTTATCACTAAATACATATGTATTTTTATTATAAAAATATGTGAATTATTTTCATATAGTTATTTAAATAATTATATTAGATAAAGTTATATAGCTTCTATTTCTAGTTCAAAAGATTAGATAGAGTGCACGAGCTATAATTAAATTTCAAAGATTATGTGTTCGAATTAATTTTCACAAATGTGTTGTAAAAATAATTATTTTAAAATATAATTTTAATGAAGGTTAACTTTATTTCTGAAAGATGAAAAAACTATAATGTCCACATATAGAATGAAAAATATTTGTTTGATCATTTTTTATTATTTTATATAAAAAATAATGAATCACATATGCATTTTCATATCGTCAAATATTCATCACCTCCAATAATAGCATCATAAAGTTATCTTAGTTCTACAAAATGCATAAATGAGCATTGGGTTGGGGATTGTATGGACCCAAATGAGGTTCACATATGTATAGATTTAGATATAAATTCATCTTAAAAGATGTCTATTAAGGAGTATGAGGGTTTGCTATGGAGTATGCATACCAGTTTATTTATATGAATTGAAAATTATTTTAAAATCGCACGTATATACAAGCTTAATTTATAAGAGGAAGAAAATAGGAATGAGAAAAACAAAAAAATAATATGGAACATAATTTGGTTGACTAACAAAAGCTAGGAAGGAAAAAATAAAATACTAATATAATAAAAGAAGAATGATGGTAATGAGAGAAATTGAATAAAACATAAAAACTCATTTCTTTTACAAGCTTATTACATGTTAATTAGGGAAAAGAGAGGCGTTTACTAACCTTTTAATTATATACAATATATATATATATAATAATTATTAATTAGTATTCGCAAGAGAAAGAAAAAAATACATGTCAACAACAAAAAAACTATGGTGGAGAAATAAAAAGAAAATTACCTGGGATGATTGGAACAAAAGAATAAAGAGACAAAAAAATAAGGAAACAAATAAATGAAAATTGTTATAATGAGAAAGTGAAAGTAATGATGAAAAAATGGGAACTATAAGATAAATAGAAAATAAAAATAGAAAAGATACTAAGATGCACAAAAATACTTAAAAAAATAATGGTGTGAGAGACATCTCACTTGATTGACGTAAATTCGAGGAGGAGAGGGGAGGAGGAGAAGGGATGAGAGTGGATGTTACTGGGTAGTGTACTTATCACTATTTATAGATGTTTGATAATCCAATTGAAAGATTTAAGATATTGTCAATAAAAATTAAAGAAAATGAAGATGAAAAGTTTGAGCTGACAAAATTAAATTGCTTCGGAGTATATCATTCTTGATCTTTTCGTCTTTTTATGTATGAAATAAATATTAAATTTTAAATGACTTTAATGGTGTGATTAATTAATAAATGAATAACTCACATCTTTTTATATCATTATGATAACTAGTAATTGGATATGGGAGTTATACGGAACAGTAATGAGTTTTTTAGATTTTAAATATTTTTAATGGATTCATGTATTAAATTAAATAGATGAATGCATGGATATGAGAGTTATATGAAAGAAAAATATGTTAACTTTATTTCATACTTTGAATGTTAAAATATGTAAAAAATTAGAGCACATGAGAATAAAAAGATAAACTTCAATTTTGAAGGAAAAAGAAATATTGAAGTTCCTATTGGAGTGTATCCGTTAGAAATCTTGAAGTTTTTTACTATATCATTATCTCAACGGTAACAACAACAAACCAAAAAAAACAAGAAAAACAAAAAAAAACAAATATATATATATATATATATATATATAAGCAGAGGTAAAAACACGAGAGATGAGAGCGCGACAAGTGGCAGAATATCACTATGACACATGTCAAATAATAACAATTAACATAATTAAGAAAATTAAATCTTATTTTCGGAATTAAAAATAATATAAAATAAAAAATCAGTTTAAATCTAAAAGATAAAACTAATCATACAAAGTTTGTTACATAAGGTAACAATATATAAAACTCAATATTAATAATATACAATACATGGAAAAGTCAGATAAATAATATTATTTTAAAAATTAATCTTCAATTAAAATAATTTAAAATATATAATTCAATTTGAGTCATATAAAGATTAATTTTTTTATCAATTTGACTATGATTAAAATAAATATTATTTTCTTTCTAAAACATATTATTTTCTTTCTAAAATATACTCAAATAGTTATTTTTAGAATTTAAAAATAATTTAAAATAAAAATTTTATTTGAGTCAAATTAAGATTAATCTTTTCCTTTTATCCATTTGAGTATATTAAAATAAATTATTTTCTTTCCAAATGATATTTTGTAAGTATTTTTTTATTTTTGAAATTTAAAAATAATTTAGAAAAAATAATTCAATTTGAGTCAAATTAGATTAATCTTTCTTCTTTTTATCAATTTGAGTATGATTAAAAGTAAATATAATCTTATAATAGTATGTTATATAAGGTAACAAAAGTAAAAGAAATAATTTGTTATTTTGGGAACTAAAAATTCATAAATAAATAAATTAATTGAGTCAAATTAAGTTTAATAATTCATTTCTATCAATTTGAGTTGAGTACAAGTAAAAATAATTCCTATTTAAAAAATAATTTGTCATTTTATGCAATTACAAAATAATTTAAAATAAATAATTCAATTTGAGTTAATCTTTCTTCTTTTATCAATTTGAGTATGATTAAAAGGAAATAAATATTATCTTATAATAGTTCGTTATATACGGTAACATAAGTAAAATAAATAATGAAAAAATTACACCAAATACCCTCAAACTTTAAAGTTTGCTCAGCGATACTCTCCAACTTCACTTTGTAACACAAATGTCCTTCATCTTTTAACGTGTTTCACCCGATGCCCTCTTTACTTGGGATACTTGGTTTCCTGATTTTTCGTCAACGTGGCGTCCACGCAGTCATCTCCTCTCTCCTCTACGCAAATAGTCGTCCGACGTGGCATGCTCTGACGTGGCACATAAAATTACACCAATACCCTCCAACTTTAAAGTTTTCTCAGCGATACCCTCCAACTTTATAACACAAATGCTCTTCATCTTTTAACACGTTTCACTCTATGCCCTCTTTATCTGGGATAATCGGTTTCTCAATTTTTCGCCGTCGTGGCGTCCACGTGGCCATCTCCTCCCTTCTCCACGGAAATAATCGTCCGATGTGACATGCTCGACGTGGCACATAAAATTACACCAAATGTCCTCCAACTTTAAAATTTGCTCACCAAATGCACATAAAATTACACTAATTTGGGCAAAGACGACGGTCGACGAACGCGAAAGGTGAACAATGAATGAGGAAAACGACGAAGAAGGGCGAACGACGAAGAAGGTTTCACACGAACGATTGCAAAGAGGGAAACAAGGAAATAATTTAACAGTGAGTGAGTCAACTTATGGTAAGTAAGATGATTTAATATGTGGTGTCACGTCGGAGCCACGTTGGACGACTATTTGCATGGAGGAGAGAGAATATAGCCACGTGAACGTCACACCGATGAAAAATCAGAAAACCGACTGTCTCAGGTAAAGAGGGCATCAGATATGTATTAAAGGATGAAAGACATTTGCCTTACAAAGTGAAGTTGAAGGACATTGGTGTAATTTTATGTGCCACGTCAGAGCATGCCAAATCAGATGACTATTTGCGTTGAGGAGAGAGGAAATGGTCACGTAAACGAAAAACCGGAAAATCAGCTATCCCAGATAAAGAGGGCATTAGGTGAAACACGATAAAAGATGAAGGACATTTGTGTTATAAAGTGAAGTTGGAGGATATCGCTGAGCAAAACCTTAAAGTTTGAGGACATTTGATATAATTTTTTTCAATAAATAACTGGTTACTTTAGGAATTTAAAAATAATTAAACAAATAATTCAATTTGAGTGAAATTAAGATCAATCTTTAATTTTTATCAATTTGAGTATTATCACAAGTAAAAATAATTCCTAATATTACGGTATAATATATTCATTTTTAAGTTTGAGGTTGCGACAAGTGGCGGAATATCATAATAAAGCATGTTAAGTTATAAAATTTAAGTAATTTAAAATAGTTTAAATCTAAAAATTAAAACTAGTCTTACAAGGTTTGTTAAATAAGATAATAATATATGGGGCTGAAAAGTTTAAATTAAACCTACAAAATTTATTAAATAAGGTATCAAAATATATATCCTAATATTACGGTATAATGTATTCTACTATTAAAATATTTAATTATATAATAATATTACTGTTACGTATAAATTAATTATAAACAAAATTATATCCTAATATTAGCGTTAGAAGTATTTTAGTAATACTGTTAATCTTCTATAAGATCCGATTACATATCTTAATATTTAATACTTTTTAAACATTGTAACTAAATTTTTATCATAAAATATATAATATTAGTTTAAAATTTAAATATAAAAGATAAAACTAATCCTACAGGATTTCTTAAATAAGGTAAATTAATATATATAACATATAATATTAGTTAGGTAAATTGGCGATGGCAAGATATCGCTCACTGAAGGAAATTATTAGTAGAAGTTCAATATTTCTTTTTTATCAATTTAAGTATGATTAAAAAAATAATATTTCCTTTCTAAAAGTTAATGTACAGATAATTAGTACTTTATTTATAAAATATACTTTATTATTTTCCGATTTAATAAATTATTCAAAATAAATAATTTAATATGAATCAAATTAAGATTAATATTTTCTTTTTATCAATTTGAGTATGATTAAATAGATAATATTTTATTTCTAAAGATAACGTGTAAATAAATAATAATTTCAGGAAAATAATAATTTCTTTTTAAAAGATAATTTATTTTTTATTTAATAAATTATTCCAATTAAATAATTTAATTTCAGCCAAATTAAGATTAATATTTTCTTTTTATCAATTTGAGTATGATTAAAATAAATAATAATTTATTTTTAAAAGATAATGTATTATTTTTGCATTTAATAAATGATTGTAAATAAATAATATTTTCTTTCTAAAAGATAATGTGTTGGTAAATAATATTACCCTTTTAAAAGGTAATTTGTTATTTTTAGAACTTAAAATTAAGATATCCATTTGAGTCAAATTCAAGATTAATCTTTACTTTTTTATCAATTTGGGTATAATTAAAATAAATAATATTCCCCTTCTATAAAAGTATGTAAACGTAAATAATAATTCCCTTTTAAAAGATAAGTTGTTATTTTTGGAAATAAAAAATCTTTAAAGCAAATAATTCAATCAAAGTTGAGGATGATTAAAATAAATAATATTTTCTTTCTATAAGATATTGTTCTGGTAAATAATAATTACTTTTTAAAAAGATAATACGTTATTTTTGTAATAAAAAAACGTTTAAAATAAAAATTTTACTTTGAGTCAAATTAATATCATTTTTCCTTTTTATCCATTCGAGTATGATTATAAGTAAAACTAATTCCTATTTAAAAGAAATAATTCAATTTGAGTTGAATTAAGATTAATCTTTATTTTTTATCAATTTGATAGCATTGCAATTTGCAAGTAAAAATGTATTTTTAACAAACATTTATTAATTTCGTAATTAGAAATAGATAATTCAGTTTGAGTCAAATTAATATTGATCTTTCCATTTTAATATTTTAAGCATGATTAAAAAATAATATTTTCTTTATAAAAGATAATAAGCAAGTAAACAAGAATTCCTATTTAAAAGATAATTTGTTATTTTTTTAATCAAAAAAGTAATTGAAGATAAATAATTCTATTTGAGTTCAAATTAAGATCACTGTCCTTTTATCAATTTGAGTATGATTAAAATATATTAAAATTTCTTTTCAAAAGATAATATTGAAGTAAATAAATTCCTATTTAAAATAATTTATTATTTTGTGAATTAAAAAACAATTTGAAATATAATTCAATTTGAGGCAAATTAATATGAATTTTTCATTTTTATCAAGTTGAGTATCAATACAAGTAAAAATAATATCTTTTTAAAAGATAATTTGCTATTTTTGGAAGTAAAATAATAATTCCTTATCAATTCAAGTATTTTTAAAATAAATAATATTTTATTTATAAAATATAATACGCCAGTAAATAATAATTTCAACTTAAAATAAATTGTTATTTTAGGAAATAAAATGTGATTTAAAATAAAAATTCAACATAATTTGTTACTAGTTTGTTATATAAGGTAACAAAAATAAAAGAAGATTAAATTTATGAGTATATTTTTATTAGAATCAGATAATTTAGTTATGATTGAAATAAATAATATTTTCTTTCTAAGAATAATGTACAGATAAAAATAATATTATTCTATAAGACTGCGTTTGGTACGGGAATATTGAGAGAACATTAAGTCTCGAGAACTAATTGATTTGATAGAAAAGTTTGGGTTGGTGTTTGGACGAAAAAATGTAATGATGATGATTTAAAAAGTTGATGTGATGGATAAGTTTTAGTGGGCGTTTGGATAAAAAAAGGAGAACTAAGAATATAATTTATTATTTTATGAGGTATAAAAGTATAATAAATAAGAATATGTTATTAATATTATATTTTACGTAAATTGTTATATTATTAATATTATTTTTATTTATTTTGATTAAATATTTTAAATATTATAATATTATAATTTACATACATTTAATATATTTTTTTAAGATCCAAATATAATATATATTTTTTTTAAATAATTGAATAGTTTAATTAATAAAATATTTATTAATTACTAGAACTAATTATTTTATAATTTTTAATTAATAACATTTAATAAATTATGTCATGATATCCCTAATAATGTATTAATTTATTCTAAATTATATATGCATAAACAATTGAAAATAAATGAAATTAAAAAAAATCAAAGAATACGGCGGTACAATTGAAAAAAAAGAAATGTTCGGCAAGAACTTACCGAAGGCAAGAACTTTTGACGAGAACTTTTTGTAAAAAGTTCTCGTCAAAAGTCACGTGATGTTCCCGTCACGATGGTTGTTTGGGAACATTTCGCGAGTACCAAACGCAACCTAACAGAAGATGTTATTTTCAAAATATAAAAATAGTTTAAAATAAATAATTCAGACTAAGTCAAATTAAGATTATTTTTTTCTTTTTATCAATTTGAGTATGATTAAAATAAATAATGTACAACTATTTCATATTATAAGATGTTCCTTATTTTCAAATTTTAAAAAAATTAAAACAAAGAATTCTATTTTAGTCCAATAAAATTAAAATTTCCTTATAAAATAAATACAAATTTACAAATCATATAAATTTATATTTTTGGAAAATAGTTAATTATTTAAGAAAAAAATTTAACTCCGCCTATATTTTATAGCCGGTCCCAAGTCCGGATAAAGGAGGAGGGTTGTGTTAGGCCCCGACAGCCAGCATAAAATCATGTCGAATCTTATGAACATGGATCAGCGAATATATTATGTTAATGCTAGGTCGTTACCCGTAAGTAACGCGCTGTACAGCTCGGGTACAGTGATAAGAGAGCAAGAGCCGCTGCATCCTCGCCTGAATGCTGTGTTAAATGAGCAAGGGCTACCGCACTCTAATGGACGGAGGCGGTTAAAGAAGCTAGTTCATGAGATTAAGGTCAGATTAGGTTCTTGGAACATTGGGACGTTGAATGGGAAACGCCTCGAGGTGGCACAAGTAATGGACCAGCGTAAGATTAGTATCTTATGCTTGCAAGAAACCATATGGGTAGGAGAGGGAAGTAAAGAGATTAGGTTAAATGGTTCCAAACTTTGGTACACAGGTAATGTAAATAGAAGGAATGATGTTGGTATTATCGCGGATGCAGAATGGAGGAAGAATGTTGTGGAAGTTAAAAGGATTAAGGATCGAATCATATCCGTGAAAGTAATTGTTGGAAAGGAGACTATGAACATTATTAGTGCATATGCACCCCAAGTAGGAGCAGAATCACATCTCAAGGAGAAGTTTTGGGCAGATATGGAGGGTTTGATTGAAAGTATACCAACAACCGAGAAAGTTTATATTGGGGGAGACCTTAATGGACATGTTGGTAAAGAGGCAGGACCACATGCAAGGGTTCATGGTGGTTTTGATTTTGGGGAGTTGAATGAGGAAGGACAAACTATTATTGATTTTTCTTTAGCATACGACCTTAAGATTATCAACACTTATTTTAGGAAGAGAGAGGAACATTTAATCACATACAAAAGTGGAACTCATAGGTCTCAAATCAAATTTTTCTTGACAAGAAATACTGATAAAAGACGTTGTACTAATTGCAAAGTAATTCCTGGGCATGGGGTGACTACACAACATAGATTGTTAATTCTTGATATGCAAATAAAATGTATAAAATCAAAATCCCGAATAATTTTTGATCGAAAGACCAAGTGGTGGCAGTTAAAGGGGGAGAAGCGAGAAACTTTTAGAAGTAAGTTATTAGAGGAAAGTGTGTGGGAGTTAGAAGGAGATGCTAGTATCATGTGGAAGAATGTGGCAAAAAAGGTTGAAATGGTTGCTAAAGCCATTTTAAGAGAATAAAAAGGTTTTGGACCACGAGATAAGGAGACTTGGTGGTGGAATGAGGAGGTCCAAGAAAAGGTGCGTAATAAGAAGAATTGTTTCAAGGCGATACACTTGGACAATAGTTCTGACAATTGGGAAAAGTATCGTTTGGCGAAAAAGGAGGCTAAGAAGACAGTTAGTGATGCTCGTGCTAAAGCATATGAGAGATTTTATAAGGAGTTAGGGACAAAGGCGGGTGAACAAAGGATTTACAAGATTGCAAGGAATAAAGAGAAGGAGTCGAGAGATTTGGATCAAGTAAGATGCATAAAAAATGAAGTTGACAAGGTTTTAGTTACTGAAGGAGATATTAAGAACAGATGGGAAGAGTATTTCTATAAGCTATTTAATGATGAATGTGAATGTTCCCGTTGTGATTTGGAGGATTTGATAGTTAGCGAATGTGAGCTTAATAGGTCATTTTATCGTAGAATTAGAGTCTCGGAGGTTAGCGAAGCTCTTAAGAAAATGGAGAATGGTAAAGCCGTTGGACCGGATGGTATACCGATTGAAGTTTGGAAATGTTTAGGAGAAAAATGTGTGTTGTGGTTATGTAAACTATTTAATGAGATTTTACGGTCGAAAAAGATGCCTGATGATTGGAGATTAAGTACATTAGTTCCTATTTACAAAAATAAAGGGGATATTCAGAATTGTGCAAATTATAGAGGGATTAAACTTATGAGTCACATTATGAAATTATGAGAAAAAGTGATTGAGCATAGATTGAGAATGGAAACTAGTATTTCTGAGAGACAATTTGGGTTCATGCCAGGAAGATCCACTACAGAGGCGATTTATTTACTAAGGGGGATGATGGAGAAGTATCGAAGTAGGAGAAGAGACTTACATATGGCTTTCATTGACTTAGAGAAGGCGTATGATCGGGTACCAAGGGATGTACTTTGGAAAGCCTTGCAAAAAAAGATGGTGAATGTTGCCTACATTAAGGTAATACAAGATATGTACGATGGGGCATTGACTAGGGTTAGGACACCCGGAGGTGAGACAAATGAATTTCCTATAGGAATTGTCCTACATCAATGATCAGCTTTAAGCCCGTATCTATTTAACTTAGTTATCGATGCTATAACCGAGAGTATCACAGAGGAGGTACCTAAGTGCATGCTATTTGCGGATGATATAGTACTTTTAGCGGATTCAAGAGAAGAGATTAATACAAAATTGGAAATATGGAAAAATACGTTGGAGTCAAAGGGTTTTCGTTTAAGTAGGAATAAAACAGAATATATGCATAGCAATTTCACAAATAAACCACTTAGAGACGATTTGAAAGTTAGATTAGGGGAGGATATAATTCCTCAAGTGACAAAGTTTAAATATTTAGGATCAATTGTAAGACAAGATGGTGAGATTGATGACGATGTTAGTCATAGAATTCAAGCTGGTTGATGTAAGTTGAGGAAAGCCACTGGAGTTCTTTGTGATAGAAAAGTACCCAATAAAGTTAAAAGAAAATTCTATCGTACTGCTATAAGGCCAGCAGTGTTATATGGTAGTGAATGTTGGGCTATGAAGGGACAACATGAACGTAAAGTGAGGGTAGCCGAAATGAGGATGTTGAGATGAATGTGTGGTCATACAAGATTAGATGAGATTAGGAATGACCATATACGTGAACGAGTCGGAGTGACTCCTATTAGTGAGAAAATGGTAGAGAATCGTTTGAGATGGTTTGGTCATGTTCAGAGAAGACCATTAGATGCGCCAGTAAGAAGAGTAGATCAAATAATCTGGAGTGCGATTAAAAGAGGGAGAGGGAGGCCAATGCGGACACTTGGCGAACTAATAGAGCAAGATCTATTGGTGAATAATATACCGAAAGGTTTGATTACTAATAGAGTGGAATGACGTCGTATGATCCATGTAGCCGACCCCACCTAGTGGGATAAGGCTTTGTTGTTGTATTTAAGAAAAAATAATTTAAGAAGTGGGGGTCTTGATATAAAATTTTCAAAATAGATTAATTTATCACATTTAAATGCTAATAAATTAGTTTTGTTAATTATAAATTGTAATATCTTAAGTCTATATTATTTTTCTAATATTCATCCGTGGATCCCACAAGATTTAGGACTAGTAAACAAATAAAAGAAGAAGAAGAAACAACTATTTATTCATTCGATTAATAAGTGTAGATACACTTTAATAAATAAATAAAAGCTAGGTTGAAGAAAAAAGATGATAAATTAGAATGACCTAATTAATTAGAGACAAGTTGATCATAGTCATATCATCAAGTTAGGAGGTAAATTAAGATAAATATATATAATAAAGATTAATTGCAGTTGCTGGACGACATGCAAAATCAAATTATAGTGAATATGATACATTAATTTTTAGTTAGCCGTCTTTTTTTTTAATGTCGGCCTGTATTTATGAGATATGTTCGATGGAGCTGTCTTGGTAACCTTGCCTCGTACTTAAATTGGAGAGATATTTTCTTTGGCCGTAGGTGAAGGCAAGTTGACTAAGGAAATTGACATTCTTTGACGAATCATTTCGGACGAAAAAATAATTTCTTCTTAATTTTAGAAGGATTTTGCGACGAAAAGGTAAATCCTTTTCAAATAGAGGCGAGAAATAATTTCGACGATAGTAACCGTCGGAACTTCTCACGGATATGCATTCATCAAATTTTTTTACGGCTACGACAATATGAATCCATTAATGTGTTATATTATGATATTTAGTCCAACGTTACTTTATTATATTATATTATAAATGCTTCGGATAAATGTCCGTCAAAACTTTTAACGATTAAGGCTGTCGCAATTCAAAATTAATATAATATATTACAATAGTTAGTCAAATATTATTTTATTATATTATAAATAATAAATTCACGACCTACACAAGTGAGAAAAAAATTAATGACAAAAAATGATACATATCATACGGATTAAAATTAATGAAAACTAAGATAAATATACTATTAAAAATACTCGTGTATTCAATATATTTAAATTTATTGGAAAATGAGTAATAATAATAATAATAATAATAATAATAATAATAATAATAATAATAATAATAATAATAATAATAATAATAATAATAATAATAATAATAATAATAATAATAATAATAATAATAATAATAATAATAATAATAATAATAATAATAATAATAATAATAATAATAATAATAATAATAATAATAATAATACCACCACCTCAAGTGGCCAGGCTACGAGGCACCATAAAAACTCCTGGCCAACTGCTACTTTACATGCCTTGTTGTTTCTCTGACCTCGCTCAATTTCTGGGTCCATAATCCCATTCGCAATCTCGCCCCTCCCATCTCCTCTCGTCCACAACTCTCCTCCTCTTCCTCTCATCGGCTGCTGAATTCTTCGCAGTCATCGTAGAGTCACAGTAGAAGCTGCTCTGCGTTCCGCTTGGCCGCAATCCTCACTGGCGCCTTCGGCATGTCGCGCACGAGCTCGGACTTGGACTTCAGGGACGTGTTCGGCGGCCCGCCGCGGCGGTCCGGCCCGTACGAGAGGCAGCGCAGCCGCGCGGATTCCTTCGACTCTTCTGCTCATCTCAGGGGAAGAGGCCGGGGAGGTGGGGAGCGCGTGGCCTCATGGCAGAGCCTCTCCACCTCGCCGGGCCTGGTGGAGAAGCCCGTCTTCGGGGAGCTCGACAGTCCTACTCGGCGTCGGCGTTTGACAGACGATTTCTTCGACGATGTATACCCCGGCAGCGATCAGTCCGGCAATTCGACGCCGAGGAGGGTCGACCAGGACGTGTTCTCGCCGACGCCGGGCTCCCGGATCCTCAGTCCCAACAGGCATGGGTCCTCGCTGCTCCCGCGACACAGGTCCGTTCTCCTTTCTTTGTTGTGTATAAAGATTCGGATTTCAGGTTTTTGATGCAATTTCTGCTATAATTTAAATACAGTGCTTATATACGGGCTAGTTGATATGCATTTTACTTCTTTCTGTAATCTGACATGAATGATTTACCCACATCCGTAGAACAAATTCAGTTTGAACATTTTGATTCCTGTTATGGATGCAGTTTGTGCTAATTTTACTACTGTGTACAAGGACAACTCAACATACTTCTAGCAGCTGTACTCGGTATTCTGGGATAAACATTCTGCCTTGCAGGCTTGCAGCCTTTGTGGATGTTGTTGATTTTGTCTGAAGCTATTGTTCGTGGATTTATCATTGAATTTTAGTTATCAATTTTTTTATGTTAATGTTCACGGATGTCATTAAAGCTTAGTTGTTAATTTCGTTTGAAGTTATTGTTAATGTCTGTGATTAATGTTTGTAAGTCTAAAAGGTTTCATGGTTGCAGCATTCCTGCTAAAATGGTGAAAAGAGTAGAGTATCCATTCCATGGCACTGGCCTACAAAATTCTACATTCAAGGTGGAAGATATTGATGCTCTGGATGCTTCCAAATCGCCACACATGCCAATTTATTCTCCTTATGTGGACGAGGTCTCATTGCAAGATGAGCCGAAGATTCCTGGAAAAAATTTCAACAATCAAAGCCCTTTAACTAGAAAATTTTCTCAGGAAACTGATGAGACTTCAAGCATGGAAAGCCAATCTCAGAAAGATGGAATTAGTTTAGAAAATTATATAAGCAGCAATCAATTCCATTTCTCCATATACAAATGGGCAGGCAAAGGGGTATCTCTTAATCTTCCTTCCAACTGGAAAGAAGGAACCGATCCTGTTAGCAGACTAGGAAGACTGGCTGAAGTTGTCATACAGTCAGTTAACTTGCCAAATGACGATGATAAATCCACAGCTGCAACCAGTGCAAGAAATCAAAATGAGAACCGGGATAGAACTTCATCGAATGATGTCCCCATGGAGAGTAAGGATGTAGCAGATTCCGTAATGATAAAAAAAACTTTACCTCTTGACTCCAACCCACGGCATTCAAGCAGAGGTGTAACTGAAAATTCTTATACATCATCGTGGCATTTTTGGCATTTCTAATCTTGATCCTTGTTCTGGAGCATTAGCATGTTTATTGTTTTCTTTCTCCGTGTGAAGGCGTGATCAACTGCAGCAAAGATGATATTCCTGCTTCTATAACTGAGAACATTAAACCTGAGTTAAGAAATCTACGTGAGCTGTTCAATGAGGATTCTGATGATCAAGGTACTACTCTTTCAGAAGTTAAAGTTATTTGCACAGTTTTAGTTTACTCATTTCGAGCATGATTTCCTTTTCTCTCTTTCTGGATGTACGATTTGAAGAAGCACCTAGAAAATCTGCACCAGCAGAAAGCTTGAATGGAGATAAAAAAGATCAGCTGGACACTAAAGATATCTACAAAACTAAAAGGCGGGACCAAGATGGGAATAAGATGAAGCAGGTCAAAAAATCAGTTATTCTTGACACAAAAGATTTCCCAGGAATGTTGGAAGATACACTACCAGGAAAGCAAGTAAAAGGAAGGGTGAAAGATTTCATCAAAATATTCAGTCAAGGAGGTTCTCCGAAGCACAAAATCACATCTGAAACTGAGGATAAGAAACCCAAAGGAAAAGAACGAACCGAAAGCAAAGAAGAACAAGTCAGCACTTTAGCCACAAAAGAAGATGAGGAAATGGACTGTTACACAATGAAAGAACAACTTAAAGCCGCTGTCGAGGTATGTTAGTTGAATCCTTGTGTGCTTAAAAATAGTTAGAACTTTTTCTGAAACCTCCTTCATCTTGGGGTGATTTTAGTCAAAGGAAACATCAAGGGAGGATGAGATACTTCATTCTCCTGTCATCCCTGATGTCAATGCAACTGGTCGTGGCCCTTCTACTAGAAGGGGTGGCAAGCCTAGCTCTGGTTGGTTTCTTTTTAGCTATAGTTATACTTTAATTTGTCAAGAATTGAAAAATTAACCTATTTGTGCTAGATCATAATTAAGTCTGATTAAAACACTTTTCTTTTACGATAGAGCCAACAAAGGAAAGCATCAATATTTCAGCATACGACGTTGGGAAATCTCCCTATGAAGATTTTGAAGGGTGTTTGGTATGTCATTTTCTTGGTTTTACTTGTTCAAATAGATACCATAATAGTTATTAGCATTGTGATTTATCTAGAATTATGTTAGCCATATATAAACTAGTATAAGTGGAAATAAAAGCAAAAAAAAAGACTTTCTTATTCTCATTCGCCTGGGATCTTGAACTTCAGTTAAATTTATAGACAGATGATTTTATTCTCAATAAATAATTGATCAAATATTTAGTATTAAATATGCAACACATTTATTATAAATCATTCAGTTTCTTTCCTTTATTATGTTTGCATTAAGTGATTACTCTTGAGTATTTTGTTTCTAGAACTAAATACTCTTCTTGTCATGCTGTTTCCTGTATCGCTTTTTAGCACAAAGTTAAAGCTTTTTAATTTACAGGTTGAACAAGTGGCTGAAGGTGCAAATAAATCTTTACTGGCTGAATCAGAGCAAGATCAGATAAAAGTAAGCATCTAGTGTGTGTTGGCTGAATGTGATGTTTCATTATTACCCCTGACATTTGGACTTAATTTGACCCTTGCAGGCTGCAGATGTCAAAATACGAGAATGGTCGAAAGGAAAAGAAGGAAATATCCGCTCACTGTTATCCACCCTGCAATATGTGAGTTCAACTTTCTTGCGCATACACAAAGCAGTTAAGGTGGAGAATCTACTGAACAAATTCCTTGAACAAAAAGCGACATGGTCTGTTCACACAAAAAAAAAAGAATCTTGGACCATAATAAGGATTTTTCGAATGCTAAAGATCTCATTAAGTGATATATTCTAGAGAAATAAGATGCTATTAAATGACTGATGCTACATGTCTTTTAAATAGCGGGAAACATGACGAGGAGTTGTCTTTTCCAGTAATTGTATGGGTGTTTTGATTCTTTTATGACCATAGATATGGCTAATCTGATGTTTGCTTGCAATTATAATCATCTGTAGGTCCTTTGGCCGGAGAGCGGATGGAAACCAGTTCCGCTTGTCAATATAATTGAAGGAAGTTCTGTGAAGAGAGCTTATCAGAAGGCTTTGTTGTGCCTTCATCCTGATAAATTACAGCAAAGGGGGGCTGCCATGCATCAAAAGTACATTGCAGAAAAGGTCTTTGACATCTTGCAGGTACCGAATATAAATAATTTAAGTTTACATTTGGTCCCGGAAGTTAACTTACCCACGTGTGTGCCATATTGTATTTATCTTGAACAATGAAATCAAAGTTGATGTTTTCTTCATGCAGGAAGCATGGGATCAATTCAATTCTCTCAGTGCATTCTAATGGCTGTCTGATGTGTATCAATCTACTCTTGCTTGGTTACTGTTAACTGTACAAAAAATATAGCTTTGCCGTGTATGTTTGAGATGTTTACATGGAATGGTATAATATACCGTGGAGAGAGAGAGAGAAAATATCTGTTTCCGTTGATTTCATCAGACTCATCAATAACCATCTGGCGGTCGCAATGAGTTGCAATTTTTGCAGAATTGTTATTTCAGCCATTGGTCAAGAGAAGAGACCCAGTTGCAGGGAAAAGGATGAAATCTGAGCTCCTTCCATACGCAGCATCTGAGCAACAATTACAGGTGATTAAAGAAGACCCTTCAATATGTTGTGTCAGCAGAGTAAACTGACAAACAATGTGAGAGAAAATAAAGTTGTTGATCTATTTCAGCATTTAACCAAGATTAAAAAAAAATAGCACATACCAAAATGAATTATAATGACTGTGGAGCTAAAGTTAGACTGGACTTTTAAAAGTGAAATGTTTATTTATTCTTATTTATTTGTTTTGTTTTGGTATGCCAATTATTATTGGGGTGTCCTTAATGCCACTCCTCTAATTTTTAATGTCACTCCTTTTCATTTTACCCTCTTACTTTCATTAATATTCCTACTTCACTTCTCTCATAGTGCCTTTTGATTTTCCACTTCTCAACAAACTTGTTTATATTAATTAGAAAAGCTTAGTGCTTTTATTTTTTTTATGATAAAAATATAATACTTGTATAATATGAGATATGATACACATATAAATTTAATTAATATGTAAAACTAAAATTGCAACAAATATGTAAAGTATTAGAAAATATATATGAAATAAAATGGAAATAAAAAATAGTGTAAATGAAAATAAAGTACTACAGACAAAACTAAAAGAATTATATAAAAATAATTTGTATATTCTGACTATTTAATAAGTTTGTCATTTTTCCAATTTTTAGAACTCATTTATCTTATATTTTTCCAAACTAATTTATATGTATATTACAATATTAAATTAAATTAATATGTGTTCCCTTTATATTATATGATATTGTTATATTTAAGAATTTGGGTGAGACAAAACGTAAGAAGTAAAAAAAACATAAAAGGGGTTATATTATATAAGTATTATATATTTATCATAAAAAATATATATAATTAGAGTATTAAAAAAATAAAAAAAAAACGTTAGAAGAATTTGTTATATTATATAAGTATTATATATTTATCATAAAAAAATAAAAGCACTAATATGAAAAAGAGAAAAAGTGGAGAAAGAAAAGATAATTAGAATATTAATTAATTTAAACAAGTTGAGTAAAAAGTGGAAGATGAAAAGACATATGAAAGAAGTGAAAGAGAGAATATTAATGAAATAAGAGAATAAAATAAGAAATGTAGAGTAAGATTATTAAGAATTAGAAGGGTGACATTAATGACCTTATTATTGTCGTTCGCAAGCGCTTCTTTGGATTTTCGTGGACGGCGCCAAGACTCGATTTTGGACCCGCCGCGGCGCTACATGACAAATAAAGCCAGAGGTCCCGTGGGGTCCCTGCAGTTTACAGCACCAGAGGCAGCTTTATTTTGTTGCACGGGCTCCTCCTTTTTTCTTCCTATCAACAAGATTTTTTTATAAGGTCCTATAAAAAAAGTTTCGGTGGGAAAAATAATTTTTAGAGTCACAATTGTACGTTTTAAAATAATATTATTTATTACAGTAGTTTTAAAAATAAAACAGGAAAGGAACAATATGATAGACTTAGAATATTAACTAATATATCAATCATAAAGTGTTATAAAAAAATCACTATTTTGTTTTTTTAGCGCAAAGTTTAGGTGACTGTTTTCACGTGTTACCAATAGAAAAAAACTTGAACTCTATTATGTTTTTTTTCTTTTCATTTAGAATATTTAATATTAATTAATTCTTCTGTATGTAGGAATATATTTTTTTAAGACATAAACTCATTTTCGTAGATGTAAAACCTTTTTATTTTAATAGATTCGGAGTTAAAAATAATCTAAATACTAAAGTAACTGTCACTGACAATATTTTAATAAAGATATAAAAAATGAAATAATCTTTTTGTTGTCTTGTGGGGTTGACGGGCTTAAAAAATTTAATTAAAATAAAATTCATATCCGACCTAGATTTTGATTGGGTCAGTTGAGGTCCGACGATCCAATAGGAATCAGAACAAAATGATTAATTTGACTTTTAGAGTTGTCTATTTACTAATAATAATAGTAGATATCAGGGGTACAAAAAATTGGTTGACCAGGCCGATTTACATATTATATATATATATATATATATGTATGTTTGTGAAAGAGTCAAGGAAATATATAAAGAAAAGACAAAGTTTCACAACAAAGTCATACTCTCGAGAACACAAATTTTGAACTTGTCATGCCTAATGAGACATTGATCGAGAGAAATTAAAACACATTCATGGACATTAAGACAATCTTTTCTTTAACCGGGTGATTAGGATGAAGTAGTAAACAACTCTACATCGCTAAAGCATATTTCGAATTCAATTTCTATATGCATAAAGAATTATGCTATGAATCTTATTGTCCATAGTTAATTGTGTGAATCAGGACGAACATTAAATTAGTTGACCTGATAGTAGATAGAAATGTCATCAATGTTAGATGACCGGTCTCATTTCTCAAATACTAACATTAAAAAGAAAAATTAAAGGACAATAAAATAATATCCAACCAACATATTTAATATCACACATTTGACAAATTTTAACTGCTTAAAAATTAATAAAATAAATCACAGTGGTTTTAAACAGACATTAGAAAAAAAAATACTACTGCTACTTAAAATGATAATTTAAGTTTTATCCTTTTTCGTCACTCAAATATGGCCTAATTATTACAGTACATTAAGTCTAAAGCAGTAGGAGATATAGCTTCTTTTGAATTAAACCTACCAATCTCTGGTTAGGACCATGATTTCATAACCTAATAAAGGGAGGTGTACTAGCTTTAAGCAACCTTCAATTTTCTTTTCTCAATAAAGTATTATTTTCCTCATTCCTTCGTCAAACTCTACCATCATTAAAATAAGATTGATACACAGTCAAAGCCCAAACTACAACCATTACAGAACAAGGAGATCATGTCCAAACTCCAAACATCCTCAAGAAAATCGTTGTCATCCACTAACCCAAACTTGTTTTACTAATATTATTTTCTTCTTTTCTACGTGAACTAACAAGTCTTGTTTCTTTTGCACCAGGAACATGTGGAGGTATCCACGGAGGGGAGAGAGAGAGAGATGTCACATCGTGAAATAGTACGACCGGCCCCCACTTAGTTAGCAATCACAAGAGAAGACTATTTTTTTTATTATTAACATTTAGCTAATCTAACAACTTTCTTGGCCACTTAATAGGAAAAAATAATATATGCAGAATTATAATAAAGTTAATTAAAATCACATTTATAAGATATATCGATTGTTAGTATACTCGTTTTTTCCTTTTTTTAAAGAAAACTCGTAAAGAAATTATTTCTTTACGCTTATCTTTATTTATATTATATATAGAAACTGATTATTGCCTCATTTTTTATAATATCTATTAATTAACAAGTTTTAATATGATGCACATGATATATTTTTTTTTATTAAAGATGTTGAGTTAATTAGTCCGAGAAGTTTACGTTGGGTCGGGTATCATAAGAAAATATAAATAACTGAGGTTGTGTAAAATTGTGCACGTAAGAACGGTAATACCACCAACATGCACATGCAAAAATGTTATAAGATTAATATGAGCTAATAAAGTTGTGTAAACGCTTTAGACCGTATGGTTGCGGGTTAAGTGTTGGAATAAGCAAAAGCCAAAATGATTATTGATCCATTATTTTTGGAGTTATTGTGGGTTGGAAAATTTTGCTCCTGGATTATCTGGAAACACTCTTTAGAACAATTACATTAAGGATAAAATGGGTAAAATGGGGGGATCCTCCCCCCAATTTCCTGCGCCCGTCCGATCCAGATCGGACGGACACAGATGGAAATGGCGGTTTTTCACGTTGAACCGACTTTTCGGCCGGAGCGCGGATAGTTTTGGCCGATGTTTCGCGTGAATCGGTGTTCCGACTGAGGTTAAAAAGGGGGCTGCAGTCCAATTTTTGACCTTTTACTCTCCCTTTTTCACTGGTCTTTCTCCCTCTTTCTCACCTCTCTCGCTCAACGACGACCGCCGACGAGTAGATTTGCGCTTCCCCGACGACGTCCGACTAGATCCACGCGACTTCGATTACTGGCGAGTGCAACAGCGCTTCCCCGACCACGGCCGACCAAATCCGCGTGACTTCGAACACCGGCGAGTGCGACAACGCTTCCCCGACCACGGCTGACCAGATCCGCGTGACTTCGACCGCCGGCGATTGCGACAGCCCCAGATCTGCTTTTTTCCGACCACGGCCGACCAGATCTGGGACGACGCCGACCGGATCTACGACCTAAGGTACTTTCCTTCCACCCGTATGTCATATGTACTTTTGTCATTTTTTATGTCGGGCCGACCTTTGTCATCGTCGACAGATCTGGTCCGACGCACGCATGCCCCCGGACACCCTGCCGCGCTCGCACGACAACGCTCGCACGCCGCCACACGCACGCCCCTGGCCGCCGCCCTTCGTCGCACGCCGCCACCCCTTCCGCCCCCGCTGACCACTGTCGCCTAACCGCTATCACACGACGCCGACGCCCTACCGTCGGGTTGTCGTTTAATTAGTTAAACACTTTTTAGTTGATCACCTTGTAATTATGTATTAATCACCTTCAATTTAAGTAGTTACCTTGTAAATGTAATAATCACCTTCAATTGTAAGTAGTGACCTTGTAATTATGTAATAATCACCTTCAATTGTAAGTAATTGATCACTGATCATGTTGTACTTAGTTAATCAACTTCATCATGCAAGTAGTTAATCATCTTGTAAGTAGTTAATTATCTCAAGATTAAAAAAATGATGCGAGTTAATTACTTTTTAAATTGTTTCATGTGTAAATATGTTTGCTTAATAATTCTTGTTTATAATAATACGAGCTAATTGTTTCATGCAACAGTGAAATATTGTGGATATTGATTACAAAAACATAGTTTCATTTGGACATTTTACGTGTCCAACTTTGTTCAAGTGTTTGTAAATTTTATAAAAACATAGTTGCATCTGGACATCAACTTCTAATGAGAATTTGTAAATTTTAATAAGAATTTGTTTATCGAAATTTTTATCATTATGTGTTTGTAATTTCTAATGAGAATTTGTTTGCATTTTTTAGGTAAGATTGCACATGGACGGTGAGAATAGTGTTAGTAACATGATAGAATTAACAGAAGAATGGATGAATGAGCAATCCTATTAAAATGATCTTATATTTATCCGATCTTTGCCTTTGAACTTTTTCATCATCGTTTAGCAAGCTTCTTAAAATATTCTTATGATGATAATCCATAGTTGGATCGAACCATTGAAAAAAATTATAATCTTCATGTGGAGGCTTACACTGTAAGAACATTATACACAAAATGAACATCAGACAATGAACATTATACACAAAATTAACATTATACGATGAAACAGAAATGAAAATTAACATTACTTATTTACAATGAAAATGTTTACCCGATAATGAGAGCACCCCCAAAATCGCCTCCCAGGATTATTATTTGTCCATGAAATTTGTAATATTACCTTATCACCACACACAAAAAAGGAATATCTAATTGACGTGATATGAAAGAGGTAGAAGATGACATGCCTGACTTGTGAAACAAGAAGACATGCATGCATACATGAACACGATGAACTAACATGAAACAAATAAGTACAAAGAAGATAATTAAGTACAATTTACGATGAACATTTACAAAAGGTATCACTTTACAAACTATCTTTGCTCCCAATTTTTTAGTAACTTTTTGCGATCAATAACTAGGCAGAATATACCAACAACAATAGGAGCAAATTTACTAGAATTTACCACGCCTACTGGTTAGAAGAGAAAAACAAGTGTTTTATGTTTTAAAAACGACGTGCTTTAGCCTTTTGATGTAATGCAAGCTATCAACATCTCAAATATTTCTTAAGATATATACACTCAGCACTACAGACATCCTTCTTCATTGGAAGAGCATTTTAATGGCTATGCAGCAAACATGTTAATGACTCAGCACTACTTGCATCTGCACTAATGTCTCGTAGATGAACATTTATGATGAACATTTACGAGGATAACAAAATGGAAAAGCGTAGATGACATACCACGCGGCAGCGAAGGGCGGGGTCATGCGCAGCCCAGGCGGCGGCGGCGGGTGGGGTCGTGCGCAGCCCAGGCGGCGGTGGTGAAGGGCGGGGTCGTGCGCAGCCCAAGCGGCGACGACGAAGGGCGGGGTCGTGCGAGCGGGGCAGGCCAGGCAGGGGTGTGCGTACGGCGGCGGCGGACCAGATATGTGGGCGAAGACAAAGGTCGGTCCGAGGGTTAAAAAATGAAAAAATGTAGATGACATACGTGGTCGGAAAAAAATTATGTGGTCGGAAAACACACCTAAGGTCGGCGTCGGACCAGATCTGGTCGAAAAAACACAGATCTGGTCGGATGTGGTCGGAAAAACACAGATCTGGGAAAACACAGTCGCACGGATCTGGTGGCGCCGATCTGTTCGTTGGGACTCACCGAAGGCGAGAAAGAGAGAGAGAGTAAGATGGACTCGCCGACGGTCGTTTGGTTGCACCGATTGCGGTCGCGAACGATCGTGGATGCCAGACAGCGGGCGACTTTTCTCCGATCGCGGCTGCGCACGCACGAGAGAGGTAAGAAAGAGAGAGAGTAAAAGGGGAAAAAATTATCGCCGCGGGCTTTTTATCCACGGTTCGCCCCCTTTTTGGACCGTCGGCCGGCCGAAACTATTCGCGCTCGAGCCGAAAAGCTGGTTCAACGCGAAAAACCACCATTTCCATCTGCGCCCGTCCGATCCGGATTGGACGAGCGTAGAAAATTGGGGGGAGGATCCCCCCATTTGAAATGGGGGATACCCATTTTATCCTTACATTAATGTCTACCGATTTGCATCTCATCTCATGTTGTTAGCGCAAATATTGTACTTGGATGGGGGAGAGATGATAAAATGTTCAATCTATTGTTTAGGAAGATTACGTAATTATGTGAAATAGGTAAATTTAAGATGCAAACGAAACAAAACCAAGATTTACAATCTAAATGGGACTGATGTGAAACGTCTTAATTACTCTTCTTATCTTCTAAGTCCCAATTGCTGCACACATCTCTATATATCATTGGGGTCTATTAGCTTCAAGTAATCACATTCACAATTTAATAATGCTTTATAAATGCGTTGTAGTTATAGCGCGTTAGATATATATCAACATATATTTTTAAAAGTATGTTATTATCTATTATTCATTAATTTATAGTCAAATATAAATTTATGTATTTTTTTGTATTCCAAGAAATATCGTGTATTTCTTAAGATTACTTGGCTTGTCTAAACGTAAACATTTTACAAATATATATCACAGCTTCTAAATTTTAGCTATGTTCTAAAGTCTAAAGAAAGCCTTCTACTTATTCTAATTACCAGCTACTTGGAATTTGTCTTTTCATCAAAATAAGAGAACTAAAAATTCAGTGCAAAATATAATATATTTGGAATTTGTGCAGCTCTTCCCACACTGCCAATATATTTACAAAACAACCAAATACAATTACTAGAGAGGAAGATAAAAGCCACATTTTTTCCTCCCCCTCATTAAAAACTAAAAAAGAATATTCAAGAAAATGTTACTGCCTTACACTTAATAATAATAATAATAATAATAATAATAATAAGTTTGTTCTTACAAAAAAAAAAAGTTATCGTTGCCTCCATATTTTGAATTTTACTGTCTTAACCCCCAACATTTTTATGAGTCAGAAAAGCCAAAGTTGTGATTTGATATAAATATGATTTCAGAAGCGAAAAGAGCAAAGAAAAGGGACAAGAATAAAAACAGAGCAGAGAAAAAAAAAAAAGAATAAACAAGAGGAGGAGGAGGAGAGAGGGAGATCTCTTCTGCTTCTCCTTCCTCCCCGTCCAAAATCCCTCCTTTTAGATCTCGCCTGCTTCCTCGTTCCCTCTTGGAATGCCGCATTTCTGCTCTCGCCTCGTCCTCTTCGCTTGAACCCGCCCATCGTGCTTGGGAGGACGAGGAAGAGGAGGCCCTTGCTGAGAGATCTCTTCAAGGCCGCAAAAATGACATCTTGGCCTCTGATTCCAGGCCTTCTCCCGCATTGTTGAGCTTGGGGGCTCCCCTGAAGGGAAAAAAGGGTTAGTTGGTCTTTCTTGTTCTTTGCATCTCTTCTGTCTTCCTTTTTTTTTTCTTTTGTTTCCTTCTAGAAACCGTTTTGGTAAATATTTCCCTTGATATTTCTTTATTGGATTTTGGTGTTTTTACGTTAATTTGGATTTTTTTGGCTTCTTTCGCTTCTGATCTCAGAAATTTTGTGGAGGGTCTGAAAAATATGACGTTTTTTTCCCTTTCAAAAGCATAAAGTTTGGATCTTTGTTCATGTTTGGAATGTACGTAGATTAATAATTAACCTGGGCCTCGGAGCAAATTGATGACTTAGTTTGACCCCGGGTATTCATGTCTCTTCTTTCCTTTTATATAATTTTTTTTGTTGCAGTCGATGAGGTCATTTTTATGTAAATCTCTTCTTTCTTGGCCTCAATGGTTCCTTTCCGGGACTGTCTTCTCTCATGTCTTCTTGATGCATTGCCTTAATTTATTCTTTTGTAAACAAAATAAGGGGGTCATTTCTTCTTCTTTATTGTGTTCCAGGGTTTACCTATTACTACTGTTTGCCTCCCGACTAATGAGCATTTGTTGTTTTCTGTGGGGGCAATAAAAGTCATCATCAAATTTCTTCATGCAAAATTTGATGTTCGCTTTTACTCTCTCATAAAAAAGAATGATTTTTTTATTATACTAATTCCGTTCATACAACGGAAATCTCATGATATTCCTTGTGAAAGTCTATGTGCAGCTGCTAGATGGAGCTTCATGATTTTCCCACCTCTTAATTATGGGCAAGCATTTTGTGCTTCTATAAAGCCCAATGTGTTGTATTGATTCTGGCAGTTTGTTAATAGAACCTTCATACAGAAAATTTCGTTGTGCTTCGATCATCAAGTTGAATCCTGATGGTTGCCCCATGAATATTGCAATATATCCATAGACAATTATGATTTCGAAGCATAAATATCACTTTTTTTGTCCTTTTTCGATGAGTTATATTTCATATTTGCCTTTGAGAGCACACCTCATTATGCAGGTCTTTACACAAAGAATTTGGTTTTAGGTCATTTGGAATTTCATCTTTTATTTGATTTCTGTGGAGGGTGCTGATCTTTGTACATGTGTTTTCTGTGGTTGAAGCAAACATGAAGATGGCATCAAAGAAGGGGTGGAAATCGCTTGTGCCTCTTCGACTGAACAGAAAGTCTAGTACCCGCTTTTGTATGTTCCCCAAGGTTCGCGCGTCTAGCCATACACCAGGAAATGCACCAGTCTATCTGAATGTGTACGACCTGACTCCCATGAATGGCTATCTCTACTGGGCAGGCCTTGGGATATTTCATACAGGTGTTGAAGGTAATGTTAACCTCTCTTGTCCCTAGGAATAGAAGTGAATTGCTCAGTAATCTTGAGAACAAAATTCTTAAAAAAAATGTCTCGAGGACAAAAAGCTTTACAGCAGTGCAGAACATGTTTCTATATGGAAACTATCCAAATATAGAAGACTCCACTGTTATTTTTACTCTCAATGGATCTTCTCAAAAATTTTTTTTACTCTCAATGGTGATTTAAAACTTTGAAGCACCTTGCAAGACTTTCTTAGGATATTTTTTTATCTCCTTTAATGTCTATACACAGTTCTTTGCCAATCGCAAACAAAACCTTGATTTCAAAGTGATCGCGTTAAACAATCCAGCATGCACATTAAACTGATGGGGTCAAGGATCACATATATGGAATACCTTTGATCTTAATATTAATGGTTGAATGAAGTTCCCATCTTTTTTTCAGAGAAAAGAAGGATGACAAGTTGTCGACTTGGGTGCTCCATCGTAAAGAAAAACAAGTGGATGACATCTTTTTCTGCCCCATAGAGTACACATAATATGTCCATATTAGGCCCATTGCGCTTTTGTACACTAGCTAAACAAAGATCATAACTTTGAGAGGAATATTACATCTCCAGATGTGCCAACAGTCAAGTCTAAATGCGCTTGAGATTATGCTCTGAGATTTTTTTTTTGAGAAAATGATGCTCTGAGAGCGGCCAGAGAGCAAAGCCCAATTGTCAGTCGTAGACTCATCAAGTCGATATTGTGAGATCTTATCATGCAAAGCTAGTAACTCAACAATGCATCGGTTTTAGAGGGCAAGGTCTGAGCTGGGGGTCAAGGATCTGCCCCCTAGTTCAATCCAAGATTTTGAAACTGGCGCAGTCGGATCTGTAGAAAGTGCCATAAGACTTAGAAAAACATTGTCCAATGTGCCTACCGGTAGCCACTCATGGTGCTAGAAAAAAATTGCAGTCCTGCGGAGGGATGATACCATGAGGGTCTGCACTAGAGGGACTATCCTCAAGATGTGGTGCCAAAATGATGTTCCTTCGGCAAGCTCTAGGAAGAGTGCCACGAGAGGTCTCTACCATTCCAAGCAAAGAAGACATCACCAAAGGTCATTCCCTATTCCCATTATCCACCTAACCCAGGCAAGAAATGTGCCATTGGTACAGCATAAATCAGGAACTCCCAATCCTCCTAGGGAAGTAGGCAAGTAGATTGAAAGCTGCAACTTCTAGAAAAAACTTGCTTGAAGTAAATGTGCCATTGGTCATTCTGGCGATCATTTAGACAAGGCGGACATGGTACCAATTTACAGGTATATGTATAAAAAAGACAACGAATCAAAAGAATTGCAGTTTTATGGGCAATATGGCGACAACACATTGATTGCATTTTCAAGGGAGAAAAGTGTTATGTTGATAACATTCTAATAGCAGCTAGAAACTTGGCGAGTGAGTGGGCGAGATTATAAGATACGTTGTAATAGATACAAGTTTTTATAATGAATAAAAAATGGATGTGAGCACCTGGCTCACATCCTTTATCTTCCTCAAAAAAAAAAAAATTCTAGAAAAAAACTTGTTCCTTAGGGTGTCCATCAACCTGGTGGGAATCCACAAGATTGCCATATTACATATGGGGATGGAGAGAGGATGATTCTCAAAAGAACTAAGCGCCCACCTTCAGAAAGTAGTCGCAGGCTCCAACCATGTAAGTTGTGCTCCATGTACTTAATGACCGGGGTTTATCCTCATGTGCTATCATGACCACCTTAAAGTGGAATGCCTAATAATGTAATGGGTTACCCCATCCCCAATCGTTTCAACGTGTATGGAGGATGATATTATTTGTAATATAGAAACATCACCAAACAACTCTGACCAGGATGGTGATTCATCTCTCCTTTGTAACTGAGCCCTTGATAAAAAAAAATGTGTCAGTCTGTTTGTGCCCTGCCAAGGGAGAAACCATTTACAATCCCTGCTTGATAAGCTGAGAAGAAGCATCTGGTGAGAGCATCAACAACAAGCACAAATAGCATAGGGAATAAAGGGTGATCCTAGCGGACACCTTGTTGTGGCTGGTCCCACCCCCATTTGGTTTCCCATTGACAAAGATTCGAGAATGAAGATATGGAGATGCATTGCTTCATCCAGGGAATCCAAGTAGATACTCGGTGGGAAGCTTTGCACCTGCAAAGATTGCCAAAGGAAAGGCCATGAGACCTAAGCTTTTGAGAAGTTTACCTTTGAGAGGAAGCCACAACTATCTGATCACTTTCAAAAGGCAATAATTTCTCAGTGATGGTATAACTATCCATGATGGACCAAATCCCAACAAGAGTGGAGTGCACAAGACCCATCAGGTCCTCTCTTGATCATTTTATCAATTCCTTAC